>CAUYON010058628.1:0-11176 GCA_963573935.1 Arctocebus calabarensis
AGTCCCAGCTACTTGGGAGGCAGAGGCAGGAGACTCGCTTGAGCCCAGGAATTGGAGGTTGCTATGAGCTGTGATGCCATGGCACTCTATCCAGGGTGACAGCTTGAGGCTCTGTCTCAAAAAAAAAAAAAAAAAAAAAAAGAATGATAGTATGAAGGATACTATTGAGTGTGGTTGGGCAGTTGGAGGAGGTAAAAAAAGTATGTTGGGGTCTTAAATGCCATGCCGACTTGGCACCTGTACCTCAGCAGCTAAGGGAGCCAGCCACATACACTGGAGCTGGTGGGTTTGAATCCAGCGTGGGCCTGCCAAACAACAATGACAACTACAACAAAAAAACCAGCCAGGCGTTGTGGCAGACACCTGTAGTCCTAGCTACTTGGGAGGCTGAGGCAAGAGAATAGCTTAAACCCAAGAGTTGGAGGTTGCTGCGAGCTGTGATGCCACAGTACTCTACCCAGGGCAACATAGTGAGACTTGGTCTCAAAAAAAAAAAAAAAAAAAATTAAATGCCATGCCCCAAGGAATCTAAACTTTATCTGGCAGAATCTGGAGAGCTAGCAAAGATAAGCATGAGCAACTTGAATATATCTGTATTTTGGGAAAAATAAATGGAGGCCACAAGAGGGATGAAGTGAGGGGAGAAGAGATTATAAACCACTCAGGCATCTGATCCAAGAGTCTGGGAAGGATGTAGTAGGAATATGACCTAGGGCAGCCAGCAGGGGTGGAAAGAAGATGGCAGGACACATTCTAAGGTTAAAGGCACCTCATCTTTCTTTATCCCTTTTTTTTTTTGGAGATGGAGTCTCACTATGTTGCCCTCGGTATAGTGCTGTGGCCTCATAGCTCACAGCAACCTCCAACTCTTGGGCTTAAGGATTCTCTTGCCTCAGCCTCCCAGGTAGCTGGGGCTACAAGCACCTGCCACAAGGTCCAGCTATTTTCTTCTTTTTTTTGTAGTTGCAATTGTCATTGTTATAGCTGGCCCAGGCTGGGTTCGAACCCACCAGCCCTGGGGGAATGTGGCTAGTGCCCTAACTACTAAGCTATGGGCACTGAGCCACCTTTCTTTATCCTTATAGTAATTTATCTGCTAAGAGCAGAAATAAATCATAAAACTTCTTAATTTGTAGAAGAAGAAAAGTGGAGGAGTATGTATGTGTAGAGGAGACATAACTTGATTATCTGAAAAGATGAGGAAGGGGAAGAAACCAAATGAGAAGTGGGAGAAATAGAAAATACAAAATAAGGTGGAAATTAATGAAAAGGTACCCAAACCTATAATAGGATAATCAAGGCTTGGCACGGTGGCTCATGCCAGTAAACCTAGCACTCTGTGAGGCTGAGGTGGGTGGATTGCTTGAGCTTATGAGTTTGAGACCATTCTGAGCAAAAGTGAGACCCCAATTCTACTAAAAATAGAAAAACTGAGGCAAGAGGATAGCCTGAGCCCAAGAGTTGGAGGTGCTATGAGCTATGACACCACAGCACTCTACCCAGGGTGACGGCTTGGGACTCTTTCTCAAAAAAAAAAAAAAAAAAAAGAAAGGATCATGAGACTTGGTACCCATTGCACAGTGGTTATGGCACTAGCCACATGCACCAAGGGTGGCGGGTTTGAACCCGGCCTGGGCCAGCTAAACAATGACAACTGCAACCAAAAAATAGCCAGCGTTGTAGTTGGTGCCTGTAGTCCCAGCTACTTGGGAGGCTGAAGCAAGAGATCACTTAAGCCCAAGCGATTCTGTGAGCTGTGATGTGGGCGACACAGTGAGACTCTGTCTCAAAAAAAAAAAAAAAAAAGATTGCAAGATTGCTCTTTGAAAATACTAAAACACCCCTACAAACCTCTGACATGATCAGTATACAAAGGGAGTGGGCCAAACAAGTGTTATTACAAACTAGAAAGAACACGCAACTACTGAGATAATGGAGAGGAAAACAAATGTGAACTTGGGCCAAGACCTGAAAAAGTAAAATGATCAAAATTGACTAGAAAGCTTGAATGATACTATAATCTTTAAGAAAAAGAGAATTCCACACCATAATAAAAACACCATCATAGGTTCGGCGCCTGTGGCTCAACGGGCTAAGGCGCCAGCCACGTACACCTGAGCTGGCGGGTTCGAATCCAGCCCAGGCCTGCCAAACAACAATGACGGCTGCACCCAAAAAATGGCCGGGCGTTGTGGTGGGCGCCTGTAGTCCCAGCCACTTGGGAGGCGGAGGCAAGAGACTCGCTTGAGCCCAGGAATTGGAGGTTGCTGTGAGCTGTGATGCAATGGCACTCTATCCAGGGTGACAGTTTGAGGCTCTGCCTCAAAAAACAAAACAAAACCAAAAAAACACCATCATAAATAATTCTCAAAAAACATAATGCTGACTTTTTATAAGCTGGGATCAAAGGTGAAGAGGAAGCTTCTGCCCTCCCACAACAAAAGCCAAAGCCAAAGTCAAGATTTAGAAGGCCAAGAAGTCAATGCTGAAAGGTATCCTTAGTCATAAAAGATGATCCACATGTCACTCACCTCTGGCAGCCACTGTGGCTCCTGAGGCAGCCCACATATCCTCAGGAAAGCGCTCCTAGGAGAAACAAGCTTGACCTCCATGCCATCATCAAGTTCCCCCTAACCACTGAGTCTACCATGAAAAAGACAGAAGCCAACAATACATTGAGGCTGTGAAGAAGCTCTGTGACATTGGTCAGGGGCAATAGCCTGGGTAGGCCTGATGGCAAGAAGGGACATGTTCAGTTGGCTCCTGACTATGATCTTTGGGTGTTGCCAACATTGGGATCATCTAAACTGAGTACAGCTGACTAATTCTAAATATAGATCTTTTCACCATTTTTTAAAAAAAGCATAATTCTGATGATGAAAATAGTAAATTTTATGTGTATTTTACCATAACCATTCAAAAATATATATGAATGGCTTAAAAAATAATGAGTGAATACAGTAACATGTAAGTTTTATGTAACTCGTTTTTATTTTTTTTAGCACAGAAAGTAGAAAACAAGGTATTTGTTTTAGTCTTCTCTTTAAGCTGCACATACACATTATACACATACTTTTTTTTTTTTGTAAAGACAGAGCCTCACTTTATTGCCCTCCGTAGAGTGCCATGGCATCACACAGCTCACAGCAACCTCCAACTCCTGGGCTTAGGCAATTCTCTTACCTCAGCCTCCCGAGTAGCTAGGACTACAGGCACCCGCCACAACGCCCGGCTATTTTTGTTTTGCAGTTCAGCCGAGGCCAGGTTTGAACCCGCCACCTTTGCTATATGGGGCCCGGGCCCTACTTGCTGAGCCATAGGCTCCACCCTATACACATACTTTTAACATATTTAAAGCTTCTGGCTTGGCGCCTGTGGCTCAACAGGCTAAGGCACCAGCCACATACACCTGAGTTGGCGGGTTCGAATCCAGCCCGGGGCCCACCAAACAACAATGATGGCTGCAACCAAAAAATGGCCAGGTGTTGTGGCGGGCGCCTGTAGTCCCAGCTACTTGGGAGGTAGAGAGGCAAGAGACTCGCTTGAGCCCAGGAACTGGAGGTTGCTGTGAGCTGTGATGTCACAGCACTCTATCCAGGGTGACAGCTTGAGGCTCTGTCTCAAAAAAAAAAAAAAAAAACCTTCTGCTTCATTCAGTAACTATTTAAAGAGCATTTGTAATCTGCACACTACTGTGCTAGGGACTGAGAGGAATACTGACTAATTTCTGGGAGACCAAGATGGCAAGATGGTAGAAAAAGAGACTCAAAATGGGTCAGCGTGTTCAAGCCAAGAAATGAAAGACTTTCAGTCAAGAAGGGTCCCTAGCAGAGTCAAATGCTGCTTCTACTGACAAATGTGCCTTTTGCTCCCATTCATTTCCTATATCTTTCCTTCACATCTGACTTTCTGTAATGTGGCATCTTTATAGAACTGAATGAAAACTGTGTTTCTTCCTCCCCACAAGGGATCTGGTCACACCTCTATTGTAGGAGACTACATTCCAGGCAATACAGATCAAACAGTAAGGAAGCTGTATGACAAAGCAAAGAGCAGCAAATAAAGGTTAGAAGATCTGTTTAGACTGAAGTCCTGACCCTCATTAACTACAGGACTCTAGCATGTCACCCTACATTGAGGATAACACCTCCTACCTCAGATGGTCATATAATTTATACATCCCCCCTACCTTACTCTAGGAAGGATTTGTCAAGGTTAAATGAGAGGAACACTAATACCTCCCTTGAAGTCCTATTGTGAGGACTACCCGTGGACCTGGGTGTGCAGGCTCAGTCTGGGCAGAGCACATATGAAGAGCTCCACAAGTGCCAGCTGCTGCTAGATGGCAAATCTGACATTACATTTCAGCAAGTCAATACCAGCAATTGTTCAATTTAGAGCCCACACAATAAAAGCAAGCTTACTGCTCAGAAGCACAATGATTCCTGATCATAATCACTGCTATTCAGTGAATGCTTTCCCTGTGCCAGGGACTGTGCTAAGTATTTCACACATAATATTTCTATTCCTTTTAATAGTCTTGCAAGGTAGATATTACCATCCTCATTTTACCAAGATCAGAGTTCAAGTTCAGAGAGGTTATGTTATCTTGTCTGAAGTGACATGGAAAGGACTGGGATTTATGGAGAAAACAAGATTTGAAGTCAGAAAAAGAAACTTAGGCTTAGTGCCTGTAGCACAGTACTTAAGGTGCCAGCCACATACATGGAGGCTGGCAGGTTGGAATCTGGCTCCTAGCCAGCTAAAACAATGACAACTGCAACAACAACAACAACAACAACAACAACAACAACAAAATAGGCATTGTGGCGGGTGCCTATAGTCTCAGCTACTTGGGAGGCTGAGGCAAGAGAATCGCTTAAGCCCATGATTTGGAGGTTGCTATGAGCTGTGACACCACAGCACTCTACCCAGGGTAACATAGTGAGACACTATCTCCAAAAAAAAAAAGAAAAGAAACTTAATCTATGGAAACCTGATATGAAAGGTGTTGATAAGGATGTGAACAATGTCCTCAACATCTATCCTCACAGTATACACAGAAGCCAGTTTCATACAACAGTTTCTTTTTTGAGACTTAGTCTCACTATGTTACCCTGTGTAGAGTACTTTCATATCACAGCTCACAGCAACCTCCAACTCTTGGGCTTAAGCGATTCTCTTGCCTCAGCCTCCCAAATAGCTGGGACTATAGGCACCTGACACAATGCCTGGCTATTTTTTTTGTGTTGCAGTTGTCATTGTTGTTTTAGCAGGCCTGGGCTAGGTTTAAACCCACCAGCCTCAGTGTATGTGGCTGGCGCTGTAACCACTGTGCTTCGGGTGCTGAGCCCATACAATGGTTTCTTATAGCAACTCTCAAATTGTTCACCAAAGCACAAGGCAGTAAAATCATCAGGGGACCTGGATCCAGTGGGGATGGAGAGGTAAAGGATTGAACCTAGGCCCACAGTTCTCAGGTGGTCTGCCTTAATCCAAAAGAGATTTCCATATACAGACTAACTTCAAGCACACCATTAAGTTTAGTTACTATGTTTACTGCCCCCCCCATTGGAATGCAAGCTATATGAAGGCAGGGATTCTTCTCTACTTTTGTCATGTGTCTCAAATTTCTGGACCAGAGCCTGGTATCAGTAGCAGCTATTTGTTTTTTTTTTTTTGAGACAGAGCCTCAAGCTGTCACCCTGGATAGAATGCTGTGGCATCACAGCTCACAGCAACCTCCAATTCCTGGGCTCAAGTGAGTCTCCCGCCTCTGCCTTCCAAGTAGCTGGGACTACAGGCACCCGCCACAACGCCTGGCCATTTTTTGGGTGCAGCCATCATTGTTGTTTGGTGGGCCCTGGGGCTGGATTCGAACCCGCCAGCTCAGGTGTACGTGGCTGGCGCCTTAGCCCACTGAGCCACAGGCGCCGAGCCAGCTATTTGTTTAATGAAGGGATCAGATGAACAAAAAAGATTAAAAGTTGCTAATTATCAAGTGTTAGAAAATAAATGAGGAACAAGGCTTGGCGCCTGTGGCTCAACTGGCTAAGGTGCCAGCCACGTACACCTGAGCTGGTGGGTTCAATTCCAGCCCCAGGGCCCGCCAAACAACAATGATGGCTGCACCCAAAAAATGGCTGGGCATTATGGTGGGCGCCTGTAGTCCCAGCTGCTTGGGAGGCAGAGGCAGGAGACTCGCTTAAGCCCAGGAATTGGAGGTTGCTGTGAGCTGTGATGCCAAGGCACTCTATTCAGGGTGACACCTTGAGGCTCTGTCTCAAAGAAAAAAAAAAAAAAAGAAATGAGGAACAAGAACTCTCACACTGCTAGTAGGAATGCAAACGTATACAATCCCTTTGAAAGTACGTTAGTAATGTCTAGTAACATTGAAAATGTACCCACCCAGTAATTCTTCTAAATACCCTACAGAAATTTGAGCACAGTGCCAAAAGAGATAACTGAAAGTTTTTCACTAAAGCAATGTCTGTAATAGCATAAAAACTATAATTTTTTTCTTTTTTTTTTTGGAGATAGAGCCTATGTCGCCTCAGTAGAGTGCCGTAGCGTCACAGCTCACAGCAACCTCTAACTCTTAGGCTTACGTGATTCTCTTGCCTCAGCCTCCCAAATAGCTGGGACTACAGGCGCCCATCACAACACCTGGCTATTTTTTTTTTTTTTTTTGGTTGTAGTTGTCATTGTTGTTTGTAAGCCCAGGCTGGATTCGAACCCACTAGCTCCAGTGTATGTGTCTGGTGCCCTAGCTGCTGTGCTATAGGCACCGAGCCAACTATAAATAATTTAAATATCCATCTTTGGAATAATGAGTAAATATACTAAATAAAATGGATTCACAAAATAGACTACTGTAAAGAGTAATGAGAATAAACAAAGGCCAGGTGCGGTGGCTCACACCTGTAATCCTAGCACTCTGGGAGGCCGAGGTGGGTAGATTGCCTGAGCTCACAGGTTTGAGACCAGCCTGAGCTAGAGGGAGACCTCGTCTCTAATACAGCTGGGTGTTGTGGCAGGCGCCTGTAGTCACAGCTACTTGGGAGGCTGAAACAAGAGGAATGCTTCATCCCAAGAGGCTGCTGTGAGCTATGACACCATAGCACTCTACCAAGGGTGACAAAGTGAGACTCTGTTTCCAAAAAAAAAAAAGAGAATAAACTAGATTCTCATATTGAATGGTTCTAAAACATACAATGTAAGCAAAATGCAAAATACAATAGTAGAAATTTTATTAATGTAAAAATTTAGAATGCAAAAGAATATTGTATGTTGTTCAAGGATATCTATTAATATAACATAAAGTAGTTGCTCATGGGGAGGGAAAAGGCAGGAAAAGGAAAAAGGGGACTTAAAATTTATATGCAATTTTTATTTATCCTATTTTATAAAGACTCCAGACAAATATGACAAAATGCTAACCACTACCAGTCAGGGGTCTGAGTACTCAGGTGTTTGTTAAAACAGCTAATCTTCTGTATTTTAAAGTTTCTCAACAACTATATAAAGAAATAAGTAGACAAATAGCAAGTTTTCCTTAATATTAAATACTAAAATAAAATGCTCATGTCTGGATGTGGTTCAACATTGGCAATGGAAAGTTTAAAGCTTTTTATTCTCAAACTGATTTTATGTGGTGAGATAACAAAGGAACACATTGGTGGGTTTAAAGCTAGCTATTTTCTGTACCAACTTCAGAAGGGGTGCTTGGGAGGATGCTATCTAGAGGCACTCAGAATGGTACAGTGTTTGACATATCATTGTAGGCTTTCCTACAATACAGCCTCTAACAAAACCAGGCTGTCTCAAACCCCTGGTAATAGAATTGTTTACCTTTATACCAAGAAGGTTGGGGAAGCACCAAAATCTACATGTGGCATGTGTCCAGGCAGACTTCGAGGGGTTTGCTCTATGAGTCCTACAGTTCTCATGAAGTTGTCTAAAACAAAAAAACATGTCAGCAGGGCCTATGGTGGTTCCATGTGTGCTAAATGTCTTTGTGACAGGATCAAGCATTCTTTCCTTATTGAAGAGCAGAAAATCATTGTAAAAGTGTTAAAGGCACATGCACAGAGTCAGAAAGCTAAATAAGAAAATGAAGCTTTCCAGTGGGATTGCATCTCAAACCATCATGGGGCTGTGGAGGCCTCTGGGAGACTTGCCTGTGTTGGCTGCAATAAGGCAGGACAAAAAAAAAAAAAAAAAAAGAAAGAAAGTAAGATAAGAAAAGAAAAGAAAAGAAAGAAAGAGAAATAAATAAATAAGGAACAGCAGGCATGATGGCTCACGCCTGTAATCCCTGCACTCTGGAAGGTGGGAGGATCCCTTGAGCTGAAAAGTTCAGACCAGCTTGAGCAAGAACAAGACCCCATCACTCCCCTAAATAGGAAAGCTAGCTGCATTTTGGCAGACACCTGCAGTCCCAGCTACTCGGGAGGCTGAGGCGAGAGGATGCTTGCACACAAGAGTCTGAGGTTGCTCAAAGGTGTCCTAGGTAATGAAGAATGGAAACAATGATGGCATTCATCATAACTTGAACAATAGCTTGTATGGATGTAATAGCCTTGGCTGATAATTTGTTGTTTTGAAAAGGTTGTCCTACTATGAACTAATTTTGTATGCCGATTTATATTTATAAGAGAAACCAAGCTGAACTTATCCTAGCTCACCACCACTCGCTCTAGAATTTTCTCCAAAGTTAAGCATGCAGTTGCCAAATCTTTTACCTGATTCACCTGCATACTTTAATCTGTCAAGGTTTTAAATATCACTTGGATTTTATGAACTTATCACTTTATGTAAAGATACAGATATCTTACATAAATGTTATTTTCTGAAATCCATTTTAATAATTAAAATACAATAATGTTTTATATAAATGTAATTTTCTGAAATCTATAGTAATGGTGAGAATATAATTTAGAGCAAAATTATAATTCAGAATTAACAAGACTCTTGTCTTCCCCCATGTCTTTGTTTCAAATCCTTTACCACGTGACCATGTCTTTGTTTCAAATCCTTTACCACATGAGTTGTTCCCCTTGAGGATTTTCTTTTTGTCCCTCTTAAAACATGTTACACAGTAATTCTCTGAAGTTTATTAAAAATTGCGGAGTGCAAGTTTATGAAAGAAGGTAGGAAGAAACTGGGGAAAGAATAAGGGGTAAGGGAGAGGATCTAGAAGGGAATTTGAAGAGAAATCAGAATATTGATAGGTTTTGGTTAGAATAATATACATTATTATATTGATTTTATAAAACATTTATCTGTTAAGCATACTAGCTTTATTTCTTATCCAACTATTTAGAGACAAGATGTACAATTTGTACTTTTATAGATATATCTGTTTAATACATATAAGACCAACCAAATTCTTTCCAACTACTACTAATTGGCTTAAATGCATTACTAAAATGTGTAAGTATAAATTTATTCCAATTGCCAATATTGGCATTTTTTCCAATAAAAGACTTCAGAAATCCAAAAAAAAGGAAAAAAAGAAAAGAAAATGAAGCTTTTTTAAGTAGTAAAACTTAAATTACTTGAAAAAAAAGAAGAGGTGCCTGTTCTCTTTCTCATTCTGAACCCTCTCTCTGTTTACATACCGCTTCTTTTCTCCTTTTTTCTTTCTCTCAGGTCTCTACCACAAAAGCTCTGTGCCAAGAGTCATCTGGAGGCCTGGTACAAGCTGGGGTTCTGACACTAACTTGCATGTTTTGGGCTGCCACCTCACTGCTGTGGACCTCAGAGAGCTCTCTAAACCTGAGAGAATACCTGTCTTGCCTGGAGGCAAGTAGGGATCCCCATCACAGTTTTTTCTACTGTTTCTCTGCTCCAGCATCACCTCCAGTGGACTGCAGCATACAGTCTCCGACTTAATCTTACCTCCGCTCTTTGTCTTTGCTTCAGCTCCTGTTGGGCTGATTTCTGCTTAGCCTTCTCAACTCTGCTGACAGGTTCCTTAACTTTGGGTTTTTCTTTACGTGCAGGTGGATCCATGGCTTGGCTTAGACAGGTTTGACTTGGATAGTACAGAAAGAGGCAGATCTTAAAACAAAACAACAAGAAAACCACACCTGCCAATCACTGGTCTAACTAATCCCTTAGTTCAGCCCCTTCCTTTGTCAAGTGAGGGAGATGAAGTGGTCTGTTTGTCACTGTATTTGATGAAGTATGACCTGAGTCCCAGTGTCACATCCTGCCTGAGTGTCCTTGGCAAATTTCCCCATTCTGAGCCTTAGTTTTCTGTCTGCCGAATGGGACTATAGTCCCTTCCCAGGCCTTCTCCCAAGAACTGTGTGAGCATCAAATAAGACGACCCAGGTGAAATCGTCTCATACACCACGTGCTATACCCAGAGTGGGACAGATATAATTGGGACACTGAGGCTCAGAGGAAGAGGCGAGCTGAAGTCTCCCACCAGTCTCTGGGCTTCTGGCCAGGACGCTCCCATCTCTGCAAAGTTTAACAGTGCCCACCTAATTCCTCTAGCAGTCACTCCCACAGCCCGACCCGGCCCGCTCCGCACCTCCGACCCCGCCCGGGCCCCAGGGGACGGCTACCGCCTCCTGCCCACCTCCCTCCCACGCAGCAAAATGGCGACGGCGGAGCCCACCGAGAGCTAAGGAGCTCATGCCTTTGCTTACCAGGTTTCGGAACTCTGGGGCTTCTGCCTCCTCGCAGACAACACCCCACGAGGGGGTAATCCCGGGTTTCTCCCCGCCGCTGGATCTACAGTTCTGAGCCCGCTGTCCCTCGGACTGGGCGGGGGCGGGGCCGGGCGCGGGGCCCCGCGCCTTCTGGTTTCCGCAAGAGCGACGCGCGTGCGCAGAGAACTGTAGAGAAAGGCAGCCGAGCAAAAGCTTTTGCCCGCTGGCTGCTGAATTTTGAAGGGTGACATCTGAATTTTGGGATTGGAATTGCTCGGAATTTAGATTCTGAGCTTCAAAAAAGTGGGGATAGGTTTGGCTGGTTCGATGGTGGTGGATTATGAGAATATAGTGAGAGAAGATACCTGAGAAGGGTGAGGTCTGGGAGAACAGGTCTTGTCAAGGAGAGCACAAGGATACACTTGCAGGGTCCTCTCCATGGTGACTCAGCCCTTAGGAATTTGTAACTTCCTGGAACTTGGAAATTTCCAAGTTCTGTGAAATCCTGT
>CAUYON010058631.1:0-10271 GCA_963573935.1 Arctocebus calabarensis
AGAGAAACGGAGAGAGCTTCTCTCTCCCCACTAGAATTATCTCCCTCTAACAGATGCCTTAATGTTTTCTGTATTCTTTTCTTTCTTTTCTGTGAATAAATTCTGTCTTACAAAAATTAAAAAAAAAAAAAAAAAAAAGAAGTATGAGAATTCTCAAAGAACTAAAAGTTGACCTTCCATTTGATCCCACAATACTATTACTAGGCATTTACCAAGAAGAACAAAAATCCTTTTCACAGGACATATGCATTAGAATGTTTACTGCAGTTCAATTCAATCTCCAGGATGTGGAATCAACCTGAGTGCCATCTACACATGAACGGCTTAATAAACAACTGTGGTATATGTATACCATGGGATACTATTCAGCCATATTAATAAATGGAGACTTTACATCTTTTGTATTTACCTGGATGGAGTTGGACAATAATATTATCCTTAGTAAAGTATCACAAGAATAGAGAAGTAAGTGTCCAATGTACTCAATACTAATATGAAACCAGAAGGTGAACAAATACACACATCCATGTGATAGAAAAACACAATTAAGCTCAAATGGGGAGTGGGGGAGAAAGTCCTAAAACTCAACACTATACTACTTTCAAGAAACATAGTTGAAACATAAAGATATAGAAAGTTGGAAGTCAAGTCATAGCAAATAATATATCAGGACATTAATTTAAAAAAGCATGTGCACCCGTATTAGTAGTAGAATGCATAGACTTTTGTACACACACACACAAAACATTTAGTAGTGGTAAAAATATCAGTTTGGGGGAGTTACAATCACAAAGCATTGCTCAGAGAAATTAAAGAAGACCTAACTAAGTAAAGAGATATACCCACTTAATAGGCTGAAAGAAAGACTCATTACTCTTCAATTCTTTGAAAATGGTGTATGACTTCAATGCCATCCCAATTCAAATCCTGGCAGGCATTTTTGTAGAAGCTGACACTGATTATAAAATTATACAGACGTTTAGTGGACCTAGAACAGCCAAAACATTTTTAAAAAGAAGATCAAAGTTGGATTTCAAGATTTACCATAAAGGAACAGTAATGAAGATGGTGTGGTGTTGGAGCAATAGAAAAGCTGATCAGTTTAGCAGAAAAGAATCCAGAGAGAGGTCGCCCACAGGTTATGTGGTCAATTTATTTTCAACAAAAGTGATGAAGATAATTCAATGAGATGTAAACAGTCTTTTCAACAAAAATTAACTTCACTCCTTACTTCAAGCCAGAAACGAAATTTAATTAGAAAATTTTTATTGTAATATAATGTAGGTTTGCATGTAAAAGCTGAAGATTTTAATCTCCAAGAAGAAAACAAAGAAGATTTTCACCTCTTTGAAATAGGCAAAGAACACAAAAATCATTAAACATCCAAAATCTTTTGATAAAATTAGGCTTCCTCAAATTAATAACTTTTGATTTTTTAAAAACACCAGTAAAAAAAGTCAATGACAGCCACTACACACCTATTTGAATGGCTATCATTTAAACAGTAACAGGGGAAAACAGGCTTGCCACATGTAGAATTGGACCCACACCTCTCACTACTGATAACTATCAATTCTCACTGGATAAAAGATTTAAATTTAAGACATGAAACAATAAAAATTCTAGAAGAAAGTGTGGGAAAAACAAATGATAAAGTTGGCCTGGGAAAATATTTTATGAGGAAGACCACTCTGACAACTGCAGCAACATCAAAAATAAATCAATGGGACCTGATCAAGCTAAAAAGCTTCTGCACAGCCAAGGGCACAACTAAAGCAGTCTTCAGAATGGGAGAAGATATTTCTATGCTATATATCCGACAAAGGGCTGATAACTAGAATCTACAGAGAAATTAATCAACAAGTAACATTTATAAGTGAGCATGAGACTTGAACAGAAACCTCTCTGAAGATGACAGACGAATGGCCAACAAACACATGAAAAAAATGCTCGTCATCCCTAATCATCAAAGAAATGCTAATCAAAACTACCCTGAAATATTACCTAACCCAGGTGAAATTAACCCATACCACAAAGTCCCATAGTTGCAGATGCTGGCGTGAATGTGAAGAGAAGGGAATACTTCTGCACTGTTGTTGGGACTTACAAACTAATACAGCCTTTATAGAAAGAAGTATGGAGAATCCTCAAAGAACTAAAAGTACACCTTCCATTTGATCCCACAATCCCATTACTAGGTATCTGCACAGAAGACCAAAAACCATTCTACCACAAGGACATCTGTACTAGAATGTTTACTGCAGCTCAACTCATAATCAAGTTCTTCAGGAAACTGTCCTGTGGTGCCCAGGGAGGTGTAGAGAAATGATTTATCCTTACTCTTATCCCTGGAATGTGCACTGGGAATGCCAGTTCGCTTTGCAGCTGGAGGTTCAAGGGCACAGAATAGTTAGGCATCTTTCCAGGGCTGCTCCTTAGGCCAAGCATGAAGAAAAACCATCGCAACTCTGGGCTTTGCCACTTAAGTCCAGAGCCCCGCAGCAGGACACTCGCCATATGGCACACAAGGATCACTAACGTAACACGATAAATTCAGGGTGACACAGCACATTCCCCAGGAAATTGACATTGTACCAATGTTCTGAAGTATTCTACCCCTTTGGAAAAGGAAAACGCAGCAATCTTTCAGAAGTCAAGCTCAATGGATACTTGAAATAAATGCTCAAAACTAATTAGAACCATCTGCCCTATTTTTGCTGTACCTTCATATAATACTCTAAAAAACAATCAAAACCCCTGATCTTCCTTTCTCACTTGGGCTTTCAAGTGGGGATGGGAGCTTTGAGTACAGGGGTGTGGGGAGGAGGCACGTAGTGAACAGAAATGGTCTATGGAAATATAGTGCCTGGTAGCAGCCAGTGCAAAAGTGAGGTTCTTTTACACCGCAACAGGATTACCCAATCTCATGCCCCCACTGTGGTAAAATCTGTGGGTTTACCCCATAACGATACTATTCACACCCTTGATTAAGTAGGTTGTAAGAAATGAAATAATTAATCAGATAATCATGACCTAGTCTTGACTATGTTTTCGTTACATTCCTTTAAGAAGTACCTCTAGGTTCTCTCTTGCTTTAGAGAAAACGAATGATTCCTCATCTCAGCTACTTAAGCAGTTTGATATGAGGACCAGGTGATAAGGGATGAGAAGTGTGCTCCACAAGGGCCAGCACAGGGCAAGCCTCCAGCAATGTGCTTGTCAGAGTAACACAGACTGACAGGGATCAGCTCACATTAGCCAGAGTGGTGACAACCACGGACAGGTTTGAGATTTCTGATGGAATCAAATGCTTGGCAATGCATATGGCAAAGCCAGGGATGAACATTCCTGCAATGAAATTTTGGAGCCAGAAAGCCAGAATATTTCACCAAAGTGTTTAGGCTGGTGGAGAGAAAAGGTACAAACATACAAACACACATGCACGCATCTCAGAAGTGACAAAAATGCTGTCTAGGTAGATGAGTATTTTTTTGTTTGTTTATAGCAGCGGTTATTATTCTGGCAGGGTTGGAAATTTCTATTTTAACCTGGTATCATTTTCACTAGTTATAGAATCAATAGTCAGGAAGGAAATATTCTTTACCAAACTTGCATGCTTTTGTTTGTTTGTTTCTTTTTTTTCTTTATTGATTTTATTATTAAATCATAGCTGTGTACATTAGTGCAATCAATGGGTATAATGTGCTGGTTTCATATACAATCTAAACTATTTTCATCAAACTGATTAACATAGCCTTCATGGCATTTTCTTAGTTATTGTGTTAAGACCTTTATATTCTGCATTTAGTAAGTTTCACCAGTAACATTCTAAGATGGGTCACTAGTTTTTATTTTAGCTGTTCTAATAGGTGTGTGGTAATACCTTATTGTGGTCTTAATTTGCATTTTCCCAGTGGTTATATTAAATATCTTCTCCTATACTCATTTGCTATCAAAATACCCTCTTCTCTGAAATGTCTTGCTCATTTTCTAATAGGATTTCTGAAACTGAGTTTGGGGAGTTCTTTGTGTATTCCAGATATGAAGCCCCTGCCAGATATGTGCTTTTAAAATATTTTCCTCCCTGCCTGTAGCTTATCTTTTTATCTTTTTAATGGGGTCTATGATGGAGCAAAAGTTTTTGATTTTCATCAAATTCCTGCAGATCTTTTAATATTAGTGATCTGGAACTTTGTCACTCTTTTAAATAGTTGCATTGTATTCAGGTGTATGGATGTATAATCATTTAATCAGTCCATCAGAAAGGACTGATTTGTTTAATGTATATTTACTGATTTCCAATAACTTAACAATTAAAAACAATGCTACAGTGATTCTCTGTGGATATGCAACTTTGGGTACGCATGCAAGTCTACCCTTCGAATAACTTTGTAGGTGTGGTATTGACTGGGTCAAAAGGTTTGTGTCTTTTAATTGTTCATCAACTACATTGCAACAGTTTACATACACCTGCAGTAGTGGGATAGGAGACCACGTCTTATCCTATATTCTTATCGACATCATGTTAGGGCATAAGAAAACAAAAAACTGGGCGGTGCCTGTAGCTCAAGGAGTAGGGTGCCAGCTCCATATGCCAGAGGTGGGGAGTTCAAACCCAGCCCCGGCCACACACATACACACAAACGAAAGCAAAGAAAACAAAAAACTTTGAACTCTGAGAGGTTCAAAAAGATTTCAGTGCCATTTTCCTTATTTTTAAAATTATGAGTCAAGTTGGGCATAGATTTGTCTGAAAGCTTTCTTTACACAGGCCATGAAAACGGTTCCTGTCATTTGACCCTTGTCTTTATGGATTCACTGGTCATTTTCTTACTGACATTAAAAGAGCCTTCAGAATTCAGGAAGGAAGCAGTTCCTTTCCATAAGCAAATATTTCTCCATTTTTGCCTTATTTATAGTATTTTTACTTGTCATGTAGAAATTTCAATTTTTGTATGCTCAAAATTTTCTGTTTTTTTTTTTTTTTCCCCCCAGTGACTTCTGGGTTTATGACTTATGTAGACAGAAAAAAATGTTAAAAAATTCTTCCGCATTTTCTTTTGACACTTTAGCAGCTACCAGTCTAAAACACTAGTTTAGGCAGAACAGTTCCTTTTTACTCAAAGTGTTGCTTGGAGAACGTCAATGTGGGTATCACCTGGGCATTTGCAGACGTGCAGAATCTCGGTTGCTACTCAAGGACATCTTCAATCAGAATCTGCATTTTACCAAGATCTCCAGTGATTCTCATGTGCGTTAAAATTAGCAAAATACAGGAGTAGCTTGTGTGTGTGTTTGTGTTTTCTCTTATTATTAATATTTTTTTGAGACAGAGTCTCATTCTGTCACCCTGGATACAATGCCGTGGCATCATAGCTCACAGCAACCTCAAACTCCTGGTTGCAACTGATCCTCCCGAGTAACTGGAACTACAGGCACCCATCACAACACCTGGCTAGTTTTTCTATTTTTAGTAGAGATGGAGTCTTGTTCTCTTGTTCTTTCTTTTTTTTGCAGTTTTTGGCTGAGGCTGGGTTTGAACCCAGCATATGGGGCTGGCACCCTACTCCTTTGAGCCACAGGCACTGCCCTTTTTTTTCTTTTTCTTTGAGACAGTGTCTCACTGGGTCACCCTTGGTAGAGTGCTCTGGCCCATCATAGCTCACAGCAACCTCCAACTCTTGGGTTCACGTAATCCTCTTGACTCAGCCTCCCAAGTAGCTGGGACTATCGGCACCTGCCACAACGCCGGCTATTTTTTTTAGAGATGGGTCTTGTTCTGGCTCAGGGTGGTCTTGAACCTGTGAGCTCAGGCAACCCACCCACCTTGGCCTCCCAAGTGCTGGGATTACACGCATGAGCCACCGTGCCCGGCTTGGGGTCTCGTTCTTGCTCGGGCTGGTGTCAAACTCCTGAGCTTAAGCAATCCGCCCACCTCTGCCTCTCAGAGTGCTAGGGGTACAGGCATGAGACCCCCGAGACCTGCCTGTGTTTTCTCCTTTATTAAACAACGGTCAAGCCTAATGTTGTGGTGGGCGCCTGCAGTTCCAGCCACTGGGAGGCTGAGGCAGGAGGGTGACTAGAGTCCAGGAGTTGGAGGGTTTGCTGAACGGTGAGCAGGCCACTGCACTCCAGCCCGGGCAACGGAGCAAAAGACTGTCAACAAACAAAAACAGCACTTCTTAGCTCACTAAAGTTTTCACTAGGTGGCGCATGGACAATCTGAAATAATACTGAAGATTCAAAGGTGTAGGTTCAGAAAATTGTGAAAGCCAGACCCGACCTTCTGGGCCCACTCACCTAAGGATCACTTTTCTGAGAGGTTCAGATGGAGCCGATTCAGGTCTGCGTTTAGGAGGGAGCGACCTCAGAGTGTTGAGTTCCGTGATCTGGTGTGTCCTTCTGGTCGTGGAGGTGAATGATGTTTTCTTCTAATAACCCTGTGGAGATTCGTGGAAACTGGCTGCTCTCAAGCTCTAGAAGCGTGGGTTTTGACCCTCCTTGGTAAAGTCACCTTCTCTAGGAACCGCCCGCTCCCAGTGCTGGCTGGCACTAGCAGTTGGCTGGTGACTCTTGGGTGTCCATAAACATTGGAGTTATGTTTACCTGGCTCTCTCCTTCCTTCACGTAGAGCCCAAGGGCGACAACAGGGAAGGAATTAACAGCAGCTGTCCTTGAGCAAGAAGAATGAATGAGGAATTGTCTCACAAACAGGCCCCTTACATTCCCCTGCCAGCGACATTGTCAGGTATCATAAGGAGAAAAAGCTGCTTGTGTCCTCGGACTTTTCTATGGGCGAATCCTTTCCCCACCAAATTGATTTAGTGAGGGTCTGTATGCTTCCGATTCCTGAACCTGGGCGTTCGGGCGGGCGTCGGTCTTTTCTGGGAAAGATGTTTCACAATGGGCTGTGACCACACAGCCGTGTTCTAGACCCTGGGCCCAGCCAAGGGAGGCGCCTGTGTTCTTTAGGCTGCTTATGAGGAAGTTCAAGTGAATGTGAGGACGGCTCCTATTTGGCAAACATGTGGCACACAAATGCGGACTGTCAGACTAAGGGGCCTGCCAGCTGCCTTAATCCAAATCGTGAAGCTAAATTGATGAAATCTAACCAGAGAACACTAAAAGACCTAGGGGATCTCCAGCTGTCTTCCTTGGTCTAACCCCTTAGGCTCCTGGTTCTTCACTCTTGTAGTTGAGTAAGAAGAACAAAATAACCGCCAGCGGTTGAGGAAGAAGCAGTGCAAACTTCGGTGGTTTTCAGACCATCACCATCAATATAGCTTGGGAACTTTCTAGAAATGCAGATTCTCAGCCTCGATCAAGATCAACTGAATCAGAAAATTCAGCAGCGGGGCCATCCCCTCTAGGCAATTCTGATGCACAGTAACATTTTGCCAATCACTATTTTAGAAAGTGGGTGCTACTCAAAGAAATCCCGTGGACCAACACCACCTGGGAACTCGTTGAAAATGCAGACTCTCAAGCCCCACCCTCCTGAGATTTAGATTGAATTGGTTTAATTAAAGTGGAGGAGCCCCATTATTGATCTTTAAAAAAACTTTCCATATAATTCTAATTGTGCATCCGGAATTGAGAATTATTGCTGCAAAGAAGAAATTGTTAAAAGAGCTGTTTTCCAGGAGAAAAGGTGACCCCTTCTGCCTAGATATTCAAAGGTGTGGATTACTTTCCTTTGTAGAGTCACTGGAGTTCGAATAGAATAGCTCAGTTATCCCAGCTTCCTCTAAAGAGGAGCAGGTTTCAGAGTTTAAGCTCAATTTACTGACAGTGTGACAGGAGGGGACAGCCATGAAAAACTGAAAGGTAGAATAGGAAGGCTCAGAGGTCCAAACTTCAACTCCGACGCAGCCCAGGGTAGCCAGGCTGCAGACAAGCTGAGGCAGCAGGAGAAGGGCTCGGCGGGGCAGTGAAGGCAGTCCCGCCAGGACAGCGTCAGCACCCGCCGGGCAGCCGGTGGCAGGGCGCTGGGCTCCAGCCTTTTCCATCAAGACGCGGAGAGGAAACGGCCCTGGCCTTTCAGAATGTAACATCCCCAGGACCTGCTCCCATTAAGGCCTGCCTCCATCCAGGGTCTTGCAATCCTTGAGGTTCCATCTTTGGGTGTTAAATTATAAATATACTGAACGCTCCTCTTCTTTGTGTTATGTAAGATAATAAAATGCCTTTTAAGGGTCTCCAAACCATTGCTGGTACCTTGGGCTTGTGTCTTATTGCATAAATCCAGGGGACATGAAGGCCTGAGCAAGGTCATGGAAGTCTGAGAGAGTGTTTATTTCAGCCCAACACATACTCCTTGAAGTCTCTTTGATATTAGACACTGTATTGATCTTGCAGCCACTTGGATGGAACTGGAGCCCAGTATCTTAAGTGGTGTATTTCAGAAATGTTCTCATTTATAAGTGGGAGCTAAATACAGATACCTATGGTCACACAGAGGTGTAAACGATACGGGAAACTAACAACAAGGGAGGTTAGAAGGGGGGTGAGGGAAAAACCTATCTGTTTTTGAATAGGGTACAACGTACACTGTTCTGGTGACAGGTACACTGAAAAAATGATGTAATTCATCTATGTAACAACATTGTACCCCTTAGACTTCTCTAAATAAAACTATTTACACACACAAAGTGGGGGAAATCATTTATGAAGGGAACCAGGAAGATGAAAATAGATGATTTTCAACAACAGAAATATAAGCTGGAAAAGCAAAGGTTGTTTATATAGAAAAGAACTGTCGTTAAAAAAACACAAGAGGAGAAGCCAGGTTATCTACCTATGAATTCCATCTTTGTTATGAGCTAAACTGTGTATCTTCTGTTTCTGCTCTGTAAATGGATAAAGGGATGTGTCAGTCCCAGAATTTTCTTTCCTTTTTTTTTTTTGAGACAGTCTCACTATGTCGCCCTCAGTAGAGTGCTGTGGCATCACAGCTCACGACAACCTCACACTCGTGGACTTAAGCGAATCTCTTGCCTCAGCCACCCAAGTAGCTGGGACTACAGGCGCCCACCACAACACCCAGCTATTTTTTTGGTTGTAGTTGTCATTGTTGTTTAGCTGGCCTGGGCAGGGTTTGAACCCGCCAACCCCGGTGCATGTGGCCAGCACCCTAACCACTGACCTACGGGCGCCAAGCCCAACCCCAGAATTTTTATTCTTACCTTGAAAGACTATCTTGGGCGCCAAATAATATCACAAATATGAAGAACAATGAGTAAAATTCAACCTTTAAATTTTTGCTATTGTCATTCTTTGCATATGTTGTTCTAGGCAAGTAACTTGCAAGTATTTTTTATCCTTGTTTATTATTGTGAAATGCAGACTCCCAGGTTGAGAGGCTGGAGAGCTGAGATGTCCTTGGGCGCTCCGGAGCCTCTTTGGCAGCTGCTTTCTGCAGGAATAACTTTGTGCACTGGTGCAGGTGCCACAGAGTCCCGAGTAACCTGGGTCACCATCGGTGCCACTTGGTGTGCTGCCGGATTGCTTAATGGGGAATGTACTTTTATTTTTTTCACTTTCCTTTATTGAGAAAATAAGCCACAGCAATCATGAAATCAGAACTTTGGTGAAACCTGTTGCAGAAGAACCAGGAAACACATTGCGATGGCGCCTGCTAGGTGCTGCTGCAAGTCCGGAGGTGACCAGGAGAGTCAGGGTCGTGTAGGGAAGCAGACGAATGTGTAAAAGGAGTTTGTGTTTTGTTCGAGTGGTGGTGGTGAGTGGGGGCCAAAATAGGTTAGAACATTCTTGAGAAAATGGAAAAGGTAAATGCTGTATATAAGAATTTAGGTCTTAATATTTATTATGTGACCTGAGGCAAGAAAAGTAATCTCTTGGCATCATTTCTTCATTTGTGAAACAGCAACAATGCCTACCCTCACAGGGTTGTGATAGGAGGTGGACACATGCCAGGAAAGTGATGATAACGTGCTGTAAGTGCTCAGTAAAGGCCATTATTATGATGACGGTTTGGAGAACTAACTTGGAGATAAATGTCTTTAAGAGTGGAGGCACTTTATCTGACAATGCGCTGTGCTGGCCACCAGGAGTTAAGTCTGGAAAGTGAGATGCTTCCCTAATTTGAAGGCAATGACTGAGGTGGAATATGTTCAAGCGAGTTTCTCTTTAAAAGAAATGTTTTCTCTCATGTAAAACTTTTGGCACTTGCCAAAATCAGGATTACTTCCTTGCTCAGCCAGGCTTTACTTTTGTATCTAGACGAGAGATGAGTTAAAGATTTCACTGTT
>CAUYON010058632.1:0-22271 GCA_963573935.1 Arctocebus calabarensis
GTCCCAGCTACTAGGGAGGCTGAGGCAAGAGAATCGCTTAAGCCCAAGAGCTGGAGGTTGCTGTGAGCAGTGTGACGCCACGGCACTCTACCCAGGGCGATAAAGTGAGACTCTGTCTCTACAAAAAAAAAAAAAAAAAATATTATTCATACTATCTAACAGTACTTTTGTACCCATTAACCATCCCTACTTTATTCTTCCCTCCTCACTACTTTTCTCAGCCTCTGATAACCATCATTCTACTTTCTGTCTTCATGAGATCAGTTGTTTTTAATATTTATCTTCCACATGTGGGTGAGAACATGGAACATTTATCTTTCTGTGCTTGGCTTAATTCATTTAACATAATGTTCTTAGTTTTTATCTATGTTGTTACAAATGGCAGGATTTCATTCCTTCTCGTGGCTATATAATATTGTATCTTTGCACCACAATTTCTTTATCCATTCATCTATTATTTATTTATTTTTTATTTTTTGTAGAGACAGAGTCTCACTTTATCGCCCTGGGCAGAGTGCCGTGGCGTCACACTGCTCACAGCAACCTCCAGCTCTTGGGCTTAAGCGATTCTCTTGCCTCAGCTTCCCTAGTAGCTGGGACTACAGGCGCCCGCCACAGCGCCCGGCTATTTTTTTGTTTTGCAGTTCGGCCGAGGCCGGGCTTGAACCCACCACCTTTGGTATATGGGGCCGGCGCCCTACTCGCTGAGCCACAGGAGCCGCCCTATAATTTGAATTCTTAAAATTTAAGCACCTGGGCGGGAAGGAGAAGATGGGAGGAAGGAAGGGGGAACTGAGGGGCTGAACTGACCATTTCATTAAGAATAACTAACTCACTCTTGAGATAACAGAAATAATTCATTCATGAGGGCAGAATGAATTATTATAAAGTTCCCACCTCTGAAAACTGTTGTATTGGGGATTAAGTTTCCAACGGTGAGCTTTAGGGGACATATTCAAACCATAGCAAGATCTGTGCAATCAGGTTTGTAAAGAACCTACTTTTATTTTTCATTTATTAGTTTTACCTTTTATTGTCATATGCAAACAGTGCCACATTATAAATTAGGGAAAAAAGCTTATTCAGCCTTCTGAAATTTAGTCTGAAAAAAACTAAATTCTTTCTTAAATAAATTCTTCACTTTACTTCAATGAGATCCTAATTCCACTTTATTATTCCTGTGTCTGCTGTCACTCCAGTCTCCTATTTATTGATGTTCCTTACTTTGGTCGTAAGTCCAGTCTTTTGTCTGTGATGTTCTGGGCTTTAGGCTGCATTTGTCCCCTCTGTTTTCTAGTATTTGCTTTGGTTCAGGCTGTTGTCCTCTTATGTGTGATAGCAACCTTCTGAGATGCCTTCTCTTTTGCTGTTTACCAGACACAGAGCTACTAGAATTTACCCTTTACCACAGTTTTCATCTTGTTACTCTTGGCTGCAGCACAGTAGTATAGTATAAATTGTGGGAAACTCATACTGACCTTAGAACCTCTAAGGTTCTCCACCATCCATCATTCTGTCACCTCCTTTCCTTTCCCGTTTCTTCTAGCCCAGTGGTTCTCAACCTTCCTAATGCTATGATGTGTTTTCATTGTTCCAAAGAGGTCGTGACCCACAGGCTGAGAACCTCTGTTCTAGCCCCTGTATCTTCATTATCTGTTCTGGCCAGGTTAACCTTTGGTGCTTGTTTTAGCTACTGTTCCTATATGGTCCCTATTACTTTTCTTGGGACTTTTTTTTTTCCTTCAGTTCACTTGCCGTATTTTTTAATTGTCCTCGAAACTTTATTTAAAGCCTTCATCTGAAAGTGTTCTCATATAGCATCCATCCACTTGGTCCTCCATACATACATCTTTTTTTTTTTTTTTTTCTGAGACAGAGCCTCAAGCTGTCACCCTGGATAGAGTGCTGTGGCATCACAGCTCACAGCAACCTCCAATTCCTGGGCTCAAGCGAGTCTTTTGCCTCCGCCTCCCAAGTAGCTGAGACTTCAGGTGCCCGCCACAACACCCGGCCATGTTTTGGTTGCAGCCATCGTTGTTGTTTGGCGGGCCCGGGCTAGATTTGAACCTGCCAGCTCAGGTGTACGTGGCTGGTGCCTTAGCCCATTGAGCCACAGGCGTCGAGCCTCAATACATACATCTTTCTATGTAGATAGAAACTACTTGGGTTTTCTCCTGATTTTCACTTAGAACTGTGTTGTACTATCAGTTATTTTCACGTGTCTTTTCTTTGATACAGTTGAATGTGTTTATGATTTGTGGAGACCTTGTCGTCTTTTTGTTGTACTTGTCTCTTACGTTCACAGTACAGAATTATATCTATGTATTGAGTAAATTTTCTTGAAGTATCTCTGTTCTGGGAACATATTTGTACACACTTGTTTGTTAGAATTTCTGGAGAAGAAGATTTACTGATGTTACTAGGTAACTTCTAAGTAAGGCATACTATCTTGATGCTGATACTTTGGGTTGGATCTCTGACCTCTCTTTGCTGACTGAGGGTAATTCATTTTTCTATAGATTACTCCAGGGCATCTAGGAACCTTTTCTGGGTAGAATTTTACTTTGTAGAATTCAGCTAGCTTTTTGCAGATGCTGGAAACATTCTTAGTTATGATATTCAGGTAAATGGATTTTGGACTCTAGGATGTGTAATCTGTGTCTTCCTTTAGGGTGATCCATGTCATAGGAGGTTGACCAGAATGCCCATGGAAGAGTCAGGCAGCCCTCCTCTGAGAGATTCTTTCAGTTCTATCAGCCTATCATTTCTTGGTTTTTACTAAGTGAATTACTTTAGAAGAAGACATTGTATATCTTAAGCCAAGTTTTCTTTCCATCTTATCTCCTTTGCTTATTCCAAATTATGAAAGGATTAATAATAAAATAATACTGATCCTTAACATTACTGTATTATTATCGGGTTCAATAAAGTTGTATGAATGTTCAAGAAAGTTGTAAAACCAGGCCATTTATATGTTATTATGCAGATCTAGGCTGTGCAACTCAACTGGACCTTCTTTACTGCTGAGTTAAATCATCCCTAATTTATTTGCCTATTCTAACTCTTTTCTTCTGTTCTTAGACCATATTCAAACTATAGCATATTCTCTCTCCATCTTTTACCTGAACCCCATTTCTTTCAGTAACACTTATCTCTACTCACCTGTAGAGATGGGTGAGTACTCTTGAGACTAATCTGTCTTTTCACTTAAATGTATTCATTGGTCATTATTGAGTACTTGTCATGTGCCAGGTACTATACTAGATGTTTGAGCCTTAAATAATAAAAAACAAAAAAGTATACTTCTAAAGTTGTTTAGAATTGAGTTGGGAAGGTAAGTGAGCAGACTAGCCACGAAAGTGCTAACAGTAGGTAGAAGGTGCTCCGAGGGCAGGTGAGGTCTCTGTCAGGAGAGTGCATGTGCCTCATGCTAAACCCACTGAGCTTGTTGTCTCATTTCTTTTGCTTTCCTATTTTGTACTTTAGCTGATCCTCCCCCCTTGGTCTAAACTCGGCCCTAGAATATTCTTATCTTTTTGACACCAACCATAAGTTGGTGGAAGGTAGGCTAATATTACTTCAGGGAGTAGAGTGAGGCGGTCATCTCCTGTACTAAGTGTCCCCTCTCGCCCTCAGCTTGAGTTCAGCATTCCTGCTGTGCTGGGTCTTTGCCTCTCCAGTGACCTACCTGACAGGCCTGCCTTGTGTCAGAGTCATTTATACACCTGTCTTCTCTTACTGACTCATAAACTTCTCAAGAGTACTTTCTATATCTGATTCCTTTATATAGTCTCAAAGTGACTAGCATAGTGTTTAATGAATGTGTTAAAGATGATAAAACTTTCCTCTGTCTCTTCAAGTCAGACTAAGACCTTGAACTTCACAGAGACATTTTTTAAAAGTTTTCATTTATCGGGAGCAGGATTTTGATTTCTGTATTCCTGTGAGTGTCATGGTGTGATTATAGAGCACAGAGCACTAGCAGCAGGGGACAGACAGTACTGCCCTCTAGGTGAGAACTGCCCATGTTCGTGCTGGCTTTCCCGCAGTGCTGTTAAGCCAGGATCATCGACCGGTGTGCAGTGATACAGTGACATGTAGTAAGCAGAGGCTCTGCAAAATGATGTTAGGTAACAGCATTTCAAGGTCAAAGTCTCTTTCTGAGAGGATGAGAACTGTAAAATTATGTGCTGCCCCAAATGGCTCTGTAATTTTCTAAGCTTTCTGTAGGGTATCATGTTGACAAGCATGCGTTTTAAGGCTCTGATCAGAAACAATTTCAAAATGTGAGTTTTATTTAAAAATAGCCATTTAAAGTATGCAAAGGCACAGAGTGCATAAGGATCCTGGATACAGTGCAGTGACTTGCTCAAAATAAAATGCTAGTATGAGTTTATGTGGTTCCTCAATATGTAGGGTTTATGTATCCACTGGTTGGATAATACATGAAGTCAGGCCGAGAAGCAGAAGATATAATTTAGGCAGGTGTAATAAAATTTGATTTTGTTAGTTTCCTTTTTCTTAAAGCCACGCAATTGTTGCTTTGTTTTTCATATTAATAAGGAAACGGCATGACTTCTCTTGTCTTCTGGCTGATGTAACTGAAGCTTCTGATGTTTATGTTTTTCTTTTTTTCTCTTTAATATCAGGAAAGGCTAAGTATCTCTTTTCCTTTATCCACAGTTGTTGCAAGGAGGAAAGGTTTTGGTTTTGGCCATCTTTTTTAGTATATATAAAAATTTTTCTAAACTCAACATAGATTTAAAATGTACCAGGCCAGACAAATAATGTTTTTATTTGGAAACTGACTTAAAGCCTGAGAAGTAGCTTTTCTTTTTTTTTTTTTTTTTCTTTTTTTTCTTATCTGTGGCCAACCCTTGGTCTAACCATGGTATCCATTATCTCTCTGTAATGCTGGGACACTGCTCACGTTTCACAGTAGCCAAGGTGGATCTTCTTAAAGGCCCCTGTGTTTTGTGCTATTTAAGTGATTCTGCTGGTGACAGGCTTTAGAGTATTTTGTATCCCAGTCCTTAGGATTTCTATCAAACTCTGCCAACCACGCAAGGAGTCTCTTTTTCTTATTCTTTTTTTTTTTGGGACAACTCTTGGGCTTAAGTGATTCTCTTGTTTCAGTCTCCCAGGAATCTTCCTTTTTTTCAGTATATCTTCGTTTTCTGTTTTCAGGGACTTTCTTGAGTTTCTGGCTGCTTTGCTAGGTCATAACCCAGCTTAGACTGGATCCTCTGCAGCCTTTCTGCTGTGCATAGGGTAAATGTGATGTGCACTTCATGCCTGGCACAGCAGAGGGCAGCAGTGGCAAGTGAGTCTCTTCATTTTGGTTGCAGCTTCACCTTCCTTTCCATCAACACCTAATCTTTAGCCTTGTCCACACCACGTAGGACACTTATTAACGTTCAATTTAATTTTGCATTTTGGGTAGTGCTTCTAATTTTTTCTTTTTAGGAAGATGATGAATGAAACTCAAGTAGTTCATTTATAAAAATTCATGGCTAGGTAAAAATAATCCATCAGGTAAAGTGAGTGTTGTGACTTCAATTCAGGTAGAATTCTAGAGGTGTGATTTGAGAGTAAAACATACTTTGTTTTGTTTTGTTCTTTTAATTTGTAGCTTTGGGATGTAAGATCAGCAAATGAGAAGAAAAGCATTAATGTGAAGCAATTCTTCCTAAATTCAGAGGACCCCCAAGAGGATATGGAAGTGATAGTGAAATGTTGCTCGTGGTCTGCTGATGGTGCTAGGATACTGGTGGCAGCAAAAAATAAAATCTTTGTAAGTAGTTGTATTTTAAAAAGCCAAATTTATTCTGATTTAAAGAAAATTAATTTTTGCATTTTAATACTATTGATATAAATAAATTCCAGCTGTGTGATTTTGGACAGGCTCTTTACCCTCTCGATTCTTCAGAAGTGTGCTCCAAAGGATATATATGGCCTTATGAGAAAAGATCTCCATGGTCACATGGATTTGGGGAATATCATGTCTTTCTTTCCTGTATTAGAGGTACATAGTGTGAACTAACATATTTGAGGTCCTGAGAAGTCCTACAATACAGAACCAGTTTATATTTGTGAAGTCCATTGTTCTTCAAATGTATTTAAGACATTTCTGCATAGCTCCTTTTTTTAAATTTTAATTACATTGGTTTAGGAGATTTTTCAGAGTATTTCCTTAACCATAAAACTTATGAATTGCTGAGTCTTTTTGGAGAGAAATGTTCATCAGTGGCTGAACAAGATTGTGAGATTTTTATAAAGTAAATGAGGAAGATATGTAAAAAAAGTTAATGATAAGAAAATGCCTTCCTCTTTTTTTTTAACATCTAATAGTAGCTTACATTTGTGGTGCCCATAATGTTCTCACATATAATTTCTTTTGATATAAATAGCTAAGAGACATGGCAGATTGCAGTAACCCTGTGATGACAGAGAAGCAGCTGAGGTTCAGAGCAGCCAAACAGTGTCCAAAGTTAGACTGTGAATAGGAGATCTAGATCTTCTGATTTATGGCTCTTTAAAAAAAACTATGAGTAAGGGTTATTACTGTTTTAAAGAGCATATTTAAAATATGCAATATAGTTTAAGGGACTGATTGCAAAAACTTTAGAAGAGCATATTTTAACATTTAAAAATCTTTCAAAAATTGAAGAAGCTCGAGTGACTCAAAAGTAGCTTTGGAGGGTTCAAAAATGGGAAACGATTAATTATAATAAAGTAATTTTGTGGTTCTGGAGAGAAGTAGAAATGATTGTGCTAATTTTATTTTAGCAAACCTCTGTTCTATATTGATCGTCTTTATGAGTATACATTTTCTCATGCTTGAATAAACAAGCATTAGGGAGAACTGCTGTGTGTATTAATTTGGCAAGTCCATTCATTTAGTCACAGAAGTTTTTATTTCTGTCTAGCCCAGCTTGAGAGATCATCTTTGATAAATTTTTATTCATAGAAAATATGTTTCAAGGCTGGGCTCAGTGGCTCACACCTGTAATCCTAGCCGAGGAGGCCGAGGAGGGTGGATAGCGTGAGTTCATGGGTTTGAGACCAGCCTGAGCAAAAAGCGAGACCCCGTCTCTACTAAAAATACAAAAACTGAGGCAAGAGGGAGGATTGCTTGAGGCCAAGAGTTAGAGGTTGCTGTGAACTATGACGCCACAGCACTCTACCCAGGGAGACAGCTTGAGACTCTGTCTCAAAGAAAAAAAAAAGTTTCAAGATGATCAGTATTTAAAAGAATATGGATATTTTAATTTTATTAATGACTCAATAATTATGTCAGTTATCAGTAGTTATTTTTTTTTCAGGATTTACATTTGAAATGGGAGGAGATCTTTTTAAACATAAATTTAGATTTAGTGTCTATATATATATATATATATATATATATATATATATATATATACTATAGCTTACCTTTTAAAATATTTTGCCTTCATAGATATCTCTGTTTATGTTGGCAGCTTTTTGACATTCATACCAGTGGCCTTTTGGCAGAAATCCACACGGGCCATCAGAGCACCATCCAGTACTGTGACTTCTCCCCTCAAAACCACTTGGCTGTGGTGGCTTTGTCCCAATACTGTGTAGAGGTAAGTAGTTTATTCTATGAAGTTTGGGTCTCCAGAAATCTAAGGATGACAGAGAATGGGCTGCCAAAATCATTAAATGCCAAGGATGCTTCTTGAGAAATTGTATTTTCTTCATAGCCTACTGACCTATACCTTTGGGGTATTAAGCCATATAGCCAGCCAGCTTTATTACTTTAATAGTGATTGAAGACTTGACTTGACAATATTACAGGGAATGGTAGTACCATTCTGTAAGCATTTACTAAATGCCTGGTGTGCTGGAGTCTGAGAAAACAGTGGCATGACAACTGGTTCCCTAGGCAGAAGCATGGTGTACACCATACAGCATAGGTACATGAAGCTTCTTAAATAGTATAGGCACAGTCTTTTCTTCTTAGAGGAAATGGTGAGAGATGAGTTCAGTTCATATTTCTTAGATCATTGAATAGGATAAGACAGGATGTTCAAAAGCCAAGACCAATGAATAAAATAACTCCTATATATCACTTGTTTATATTTATAATTTTGCACTAACTAAATTTATCTTCAGACTCTGTATCTAATTAGCTCTGGAAGAATTCCACCTAGTAAATTGCTATATTGATTTTTTTCATAAAGCAATGAACTACATTTTTCCTTTAAAGATAGGTTGATTAATTTTTCCAAGCTTTCTTGCTCCTCATTCCTTAGGTTAGTTTTACCGCAGGTAGTTTGAAGTCCCTTTCAGATGACAACTGTAAGATGAGTATGGCCCTTCATCTGGAAAATGGGGACGTTCACTTTGTCACAAGCTCCTCCTCAAGTGAACTTTGACTACTGCGAGCACTTCTTCAGCATTCTGTGCTCACTTTGGTGCTTTTTAGTGAGTTGCCAACCATGCCTCTTACTCTGAAGGCCCTGGAGGAGAGTTTCTAAGCTGAGATGAGAGTGGGGGGATGGGCTCCACGGCTCCTCCTAGTTCTGAGTAAAGCAGAGCACAGAGCTCTGAAGAACTTCCACACTGCAAGACAAAGCAGTGACTGTGAAAAAGCTCCAGTCCTGTTTGAAACCATGGGAAGAAGTAGAGTAATATTGGCAGTGTTCTCTTTGGCAGAGGCTTTGAATCAGAAGTTTCTGATCTGCTAGGAGATCTTGAACTTAACCTGTAGATCCTTAAGGTGAGTGTGGCTAGAATTTTCTCTTTTTTGAGTTTTATCAGAATTTTTAGAAGGAGTGGAGTAGCACCTCCTCCTTTCCTATCACTTCTAAAATTCTATCCTCTGCCATCCTTAGAAAGCCTCAGGAAACAATGTCTTCCTTCTTGAAATATAAGGACTTGGTTCTGAAGGCTCTGAGTGACAAAGAAATGATGGGGGAAGAGATGGGGAGACCAAAGTGGGATGAAGGAGAAGATTTTCAAAGAGGATTATCCATTTGTAGAACCACTTTTGTTCTGGGCCTTTAGCTCTGTACGTTCTAACTTGGACTCCAGAGATAAGGAAGAAAAAAATTCTTATAATTACTTCATACCCATAAAACTCACTGAATGAAAACCATTGGCATGTGATGAAGTACTGGTTTTGTCCATGCTAGTTCTGAAATGATAATGTAGTTCTGTAATTTAAAGTATAATGAGAGGGACTCAGGCACATAAGGTACTTCATTAGACTGGAATATATTTGAGTAATTTACAGCAGAACCCAGGACAAAATACAACCAGGCTGGTGGCAGACACTGATAATTTGTAATAGCATGAATAACAAGAGAAATGTGTACCTGTTATAATTAGTACATTCATTTATTGTAGGATCTTGCACTTAGTTGAAATGAAGGTTAAATGACAGTATTAGTGGAAATAGTCTAAATATGGAAGCTGCTTATATTCATCCTATTATTTGTTTAACGTGGATAAATTCTTCGCATGATTCCAAGGTCAAAGCTTTATAAGTTATATTCAGAGAAGTCTTGCTTTCATTACTTTTTCCTCCACAGTAACTATTTTGTTGGTGTTTCTTTCTGCATATATGAGCAGGCATCTCTATGAATATATGTATGTATGTACGTATGTATGTATGTATATGTGTAGTGAACCAGCACAGGGAAGGGGAGTGAACCAGAGTGGAACTGGTGGAGATTGAGAAAAATACAGCATAAGAGAAGACACAGAGACAAAAGGTGGGATCGGGAGGTCTGACTGAGCTGACGGCTGCAGCCAGCACCAAAGCACAAAATCAGCTTTATTTTATGATATCTGTATAGGCTGGTCTAGTGGGGAGTAGCATAGACAATATGGGGAAGTAGCATAAACAAAAACATATTTTTGGTCTTACAGTATGATTGGAAAATGTAAAAACTTGAATAAAGACAAATCATCTTGTTAATGGTTCTGTTCAACTTCATTAACTTATGACAAGAAGTAAGAAGGGAAAGACCAGAAGGATCTCTGCATAGGTCTTAAAAATTAACTAGACAAAGAAAGATCGCTGTGACTTCTGGCAAAGGGAGCATGAAGAAAGGAATATGGTTATTTGGGGAATGGAGGAGAAGCAGTTGGGGGTTCATTCCCTGAATGTTCCCCGGGCTGTGGGAACCCTGCTGTCTCACAGCCCACTCTCCACATATATATGCATAGCTGTATTCATTTATTTAGTTTTCTTTCTTTTATATAAAGGTAGTTACTGTATAGTATATATGCTCTTGTCCATTTATGCTTTTATCCATTAATAATGTCCTAGAGATTAGTTGTTATCAGGATGCTTTTCTCATTTTTTATGGCTGCATAGTATCCTATTATGTGATTACTGTTTATTCAGATGGTTTCTTATTGATGGGCATTTGGGTTGTTTCTAGTATTTTGCTATTAATAATAATGCACTAAATAATTTTCTGCCTAAGACATCTTTTATTTTTGATAATTGTTTTTGAGGTATATTTGTATAAGTGTTATTGCTGGGTCATTTTTGCTATTCCCTCTATGCTGTTTTTATTCTGTAGCTATGGAATATAGACTCGTGTCTAAAGGTAGCTGATTGCAGAGGACATTTAAGTTGGGTTCATGGAGTGATGTTTTCTCCTGATGGATCATCATTTTTGACATCTTCTGATGACCAGACAATCAGGGTGAGAAATACTTTCATTTTAAACATTTACTGATGGTGAACTAAACCTCCTATAAACTAAGAAATTAATGGGTAGTATTGAGGAAAGTAAAACAGGAAACCACTAGATTCATATTCACCCTGGAAGAGTGCCATTATGGACTAAACAGTCTCATTCACTACATGTTCTTTTGAGTAATCCCCTGGGGCAAGTGCTGTGGGAAGTCCAATGATTAAAGTGTATTTTGGCTAATTTAAATATATTACATTTGGGTCCTCAGTAACTTTTTTTTTGGAGACAGTTTCACTATGTCATCCTCTGTAGAGTGAGGTGGTATCACAGCTCACAGCAACCTCAAACTCTTGGGCTTCAGTGATTCTCTTGCCTCAGCCTCCCAAGTAGCTGGGCCTACAGGTGCCTACCACAGCACCCAGCTATTTTTTGGTTGTAGTTGTCATTGTTGTTTGGCAGGCCCAGGCTGAATTTGAACCCGCCAGCTGCAGTGTATGTGGCTGTTGCCGTAGCCGTAGCAGCTGAGTGATAGGTGCTAAGCCAGTAATTTCTGACTAAACAGTCAGTCCTCTACCTTGAATTTCCACATCTAATTAGTTGCCAATTCTAATAGAGTCATCCTTTTAATTTTCATCATTTATCTCTACTTTTTCTTTCCTGCTTCCCAGTTCTGGTATTCATTACCTGCTGCCTCTCTTTCTTGTTTACTTTCTGCCACAAGTCTTCTTTCTTGATTTTCTGCATGCTGCTTCTAAGGTATTTTCTTCATGTACAAGACAGTCATGTCATTTTTACTCAAAAACAGATAGAGGCTCCCTTGTCTACCGGAGTAGAGATGTACTTTTGTGCCTACCTTTAAGCTTCTCCACAACATGGGTCATTCTCCTAGTCTGTCTCCCAGTTCGTTCCTATAGGGAACCTACCCTTGTATTTCCCTAGACACCCTGTGGTTCCTGATAAACACTTTTCCTTAATTGTTTATCATGTCTGGAATATCCTACTTCCCCATATCCTTTCTTGTTGAAATCCTAACTAGCCTACAAGTAGCCTTAAACCTTCCTCATTTGGGGGAGTGTCTGTCTCTCTTAATGCCATATAATATTTTGGTTGTCTTCTAATGATCCTTATCAAATTCTGAGTTGAATTCAAATACAGATTTGATTTACTCCTCACGTCCAATACTCACCAGCTCCCCTGACTTTTTCACACCTTTTAGATTATAAATTCTTTGGGACCAGGGACCCTCGTTGGTCCCTGTAATATCTAATACAGCATTTTATACTAATTGTAGCTAAAATTTATTTAGTGCTTACTATATGCCAAATAACGTACAAAGTACTGTGTATGTATTAATTTGCTAATTCTCACAACAGTCCTTTTTGTAGGTGAGGAAACAGACACACACAAAGGTGAGGCAAAGGAAAGCTGGGAGGGCTCAGTGCTGCTTAAGGTGCCAGTCTCAATGATTTTGAGCCAGGATATAAATCAGCACAATGCTTTCTTCATTAAGAAAGTCTTGTTAAAGAAAAAAAATAATTCCACTGCATCACTAAATATACTGTTTACTGTATGATTAGTAAACTGAATTCTTACTGAAGTATTTTGGTTCTAGAGCTCTTAATACTAACTGCATTTTACTATAGATTAATGCTAATAAATACTTACTGTTGGATTAATGAATACCAGAACTGGGAAGCAGGAAAGAAAAAGTAGAGATAAATGATGAAAATTAAAAGGATGACTCTATTAGAATTGGCAACTAATTAGATGTGGAAATTCAAGGTAGAGGAAACAGTCAGAAATTACTGGCTTAGCACCTGTATTTGATTTACATTCTAGAGCAAGTTTTTTATCTTATTGTGGATTTGAAAACCAGCATCTTTGAGTAGCAAGCGCTAGGTTAAGTAACCTGCCCAAAGTCCCAACTTCAGTTGCTACTAGAATTCTTACTGAAGTATTTTGGTTCTAGAGCTCTTAATACTAACTGCATTTTACTATAGATTAATGCTAATAAATACTTACTGTTGGATTATAAGCTAATGAAAAATTTCTGGCATCATACATATTTTAATTGTGAAACAGTTTGTATCTTGCGTTAAGATGAAGACTTGTCTTTACATTATTTCAGAGGATGAACTGGTTGTTTCTCTTATCTCTTAATTAGCTCTGGGAGACAAAGAAAGTATGTAAGAACTATGATATAGTGTTAAAGCAAGAAGTAGATGTTGTGTTTCAAGAAAATGAAGTGATGGTTCTTGCAGTTGACAATAAAAGACGTCTACAAGTGAGTATTTTTTTTCTTTCTTTGTTTTTTTTTTTTATAGGCACAGAGTCTTACTTTGTCGCCCTTGGTAGAGTGCCGTGGCGTCACACAGCTCACAGCAACCTCCAGCTCTCTGGCTTAGGTGATTCTCTTGCCTCAGCCTCCTGAGTAGCTGGGACTACAGGCATCTGCCACAACACCCAGCTATTTTTTTGTTGCAGTTTGTCCGAGGCTGGGTTTGAACCCACCACCCTCAGTATATGTGACGGCGCCCTACTCACTGAGCCACAGGCGCCGCCAAAAGTACAAGTGAGTACTTCTAAGAAAACAAGTGGAAAAATTGTTGCAGATGAACTCTCAATTCACAATTTCTCTTGTTTGTTTTTGAACTTGGGATTAAAAGCATAATTATACAGTATCCAACAGATGCTTAGTAGACATTAGTGAGTGAATAAACGTAGAGGTCTTGGGTAAAGACTCAGATATGCCTGAATTTAGAATTAAGTAAGGTAAAACTTCACTTTTTTGTTGGAATCTGTGATCACATTCCTTGATTTACATGGAGGCTAGGAATAAATGAGGACAAATGTGCAGTTGTCCACAGAGGGATTTGAATGAGTCCAATGGAGTGTGCAAGGGAAATGAGCATAACAATTGAAGCATTTTTATAGGGGAACAGAAAGCACATGTCTCATGGAAGCTTAAACACTAGAGCCTCTTGCATGTTGGCCAGCTCAGGCAGAACAGCTGAGTTTGGACCATATTAGGAGGTGTCAGCATGTGGAGCTGAGTAACAGTCACCTGTGACTGAGAGAGGTGATAAGAGCAGTGGCCATAGAAGAAGGTCAGGTGTTACCCTGGCTTGTACATGAACTAGTAGGATGTTCTGCCTCGCCCTCAGGGATCCCTGAGAAACAGGTTTGGGAAGGACAGACCCCTCATCATAAATGAGGTCTAATGAGCCTGTGGTCTGTTTTCTCATGATATATTTGTTATTTTACAATCTTTCACTAGCCTTTAAGCGCATGAATACAACTGGAGTTAATTTTTTTCCAGATGGGTTTTCGAAGGGCTTTATTAATTTCTCGAAAAAGGTTTTAGCACTGATAATGTGATCTTATGCCATTTTTGCATTTGATTTTCCTTGGTTTGCATATTGAAAGATAGGGAGCATTCTCCATGAAAATTGTGAGTGAGAATGAGATGAAGTAGTGAAGGAGAGCTGGAGAGAGAGAGGAACAGATAGAGAAGAAGAGATGGAAATAGAGCATGCACGCGGGAGGTGTGAAACGTAGCAAGGGGATTGAGACAGATGACAGAGGGCAGGACAGAGCCTAACACACCATAAAGACAGGGCTCAGCTTGATATAGTGGAGAGAATAGTGACTTTTCACTCAGGAGAGCGAGGTGCAAGTTCAAACTTATCCTCCTCTAGTTTTGTGATGTTAAGTAAATTGCATCACCTCTGACCCTTGGTTTCTTGACCTGTAAAGTCATTTTTTATGTTCAAAAGTCTGTGCTGCTTATAGGGTCCAAGTGGAATCCAAACAGGAGAACGATTCCTGGGAGTAAATTGTTTACTTCTCGTCTGCGGTGGGGGCCAGGGGCAGGCTACAACACACCCCTGAGTAGGGCCTCTCCAGCATTTTGCAGGTTTTATTATTATCCCCAATATGTTGATTAGGAGCTTCTAATGCCCTGTATTTCTGGGATGATTTGGAATGTGGAATTGAATATGAATCCTTATTAACTTGTTTTTAGCAAGCTGATTCTTCCCTTGGAATATTTTCCACTGCAGTTTTCTTGTCACATTCGGTGTCTTCATGCTTGTATTTTCTTTCCTAAAGAAAAGAAAGTTGTGCAACCTTTCTTACAGAGTTCCCATAACTGTTAGACTTAAAAGAGTTATCTGACTATAGAAGTATCATTTTATTCTATGTCAGTGGTTGTGGGAGAGTTAGAGAATAGTTAAACTGACCAATAGTTTCATTTAAGTGAACAAAACATTTTTTAGTTACTACTTAAAAGAGCTCTTGAAATTGATTTTTGTGGTTGACCCTCTAATTTTGTACCCGAAATAAAAATAACTGAGGTATTTAGCAATTGATAGACACTTGAGAAATACTTGTTTAGGTCACATGAGTGAGAAGACATCTTTATTCGTGAAATTAAAAAAAAAATCATTAGCATTGGTACAAGATTGTGAAATTGAGTTTAAGCATTATAAATCCAGCCAAGCAAATTATGCTTATGGGTTCTTCACCAGTGTTTTTATATCCTCCCACTAACCTCACAAAAGGGAAAGATTCTTAATTTACATTGTTTTGTGAGTGATTTGGAGGATATAAAACCCATCTTAATTTGGATTTATCTTTTTATGTTTGTTTCAGTCTCACTGAACCAACTCCCTTGAAAAAAAGTCAGAAAAATATATTTTAAGAAACCATAGCCTTATTAGAAATGAGCTTTGTAAAGAAATGGAAAACAGGGTGTGGAGCCAGCTGTGGGGTTACAAATCAGACAGATGTGTCTCAGGTGGTGGGCACAGCAGCTGCTTTTAAACCTTTTAAAACTTGTTTTATTTTATGAAAATGTATTTGAACCACCTAAGTGAAATGAAATGAAAGCATGAAGTACCCAATGCAGCTCTGAGACTAGGATATGGCTTTGTTGTTCCCCTGGGAGCTCTTGTTGGTTATTTTCTATGTTTTACTGTACTTTTTGAATTGAAGCCTCTGTTCTGAAGAACAAAAGCTGCTCTTACAGCCTCATAACTGATTGCGCCTCATTTTTCATTAGCTCATTAATGGAAAAACAGGTCAGATAGATTATCTGACTGAAGCCCAAGTTAGTTGCTGTTGCTTAAGTCCACGTCTTCAGTATGTTGCCCTTGGAGATGAAGACGGAGCCATTCAGGTATTCAGTTCTGTGTTCAGAATCTTTCTGTGCAGTAGAATTATTTATTAAAATGAACCCCACATCTGGCATGGTACACTTTTACAATAAACAGATCCTTCCATGATTGATTTGTCATTGTTCTGTCAATTTGTTGTATATTTTTCAGATTGCCTTTATTACTGTTTCTCATACATTTTGTCATCTTTATGTTATGTTTATCTAGTTTTCTTGCTGTTGTCAACATATAACAAGCACTATTGGATTTAGCTAACTATGCAAGGAACATTTTTTCTTCCTTCTCTTGGAAGCTCAATCAGGTGAGGTGTAAGTTGTTTCCATTTTGGTCTTGATAAGGCCCACAGGGAATATCAGCAGGGCCAACTATGCTTGCCTGCTCTGCCATCCCTGGGTGTTCTACTTCTGGTGTTAGAAGTATATCAGCTCACCACCTGGAATCCTATTCAACAAGACCAATTAAGTAAAAATAGAATCAGGTCGTAAGGCAAAGAATGTAGTATAATAAAAATGATTTGTTTCAGTGTTTATTTTTGGAGACAGAGTCTCACTCTGTCACCCTGGGTAGAGTGCAGTGGCATCATAGCTCACAACAACCTCAAACTCTTGGACTCAGAGAACCTCTTGCCTCAGACTCTCGACTACCTAGGATTACAGGCACCCCCCACAGCACCTGGCTAATTTTTCAGTAGAGACCAGGTCTCGCTCGTGCTCAGGCTCATCTCAAATTCCTGAGCTCAAGCAATCTACCTGCCTCAGCCTCCTAGAGTGCTAGGATTACAGGCGCCAGTCGCTGTGCCGGCCTTTTTTTTTTTTTTTTAAAGAGATGACATATCACTCTGTTGTTCAGGCTGGAGTGCAGTGGCTGGATCATAGCTCATTGCAGGCTCAAACTTGGACTAAAGCAATCCTGCTATTTTAGCCTCCTGAGTTGGGACTACAGGAATCCCATGCTAGCTTAAAATCATGTTGGGTAAAAATATTTTTCCTCTTTGTCAGAAAAGACAATTTTAATTTGGGCAAAAAACATTTACCTTTTTTTTTTTTTCTTGCTATGAGTTCATTTGAAAGCCTTTTATATAGTTTTTGAGTTTTTGTTACTGCTTTTTTAATTCTCTGCATTTGGAATTTTCATTTTTGGCCTTCTTAAGTCTTACTGCACTTCCCTCAGCCTTCTCATACTCTCTTTTCCTTTACCAGTCCTCCTTGTCAGCCTTTATCTTTGTTTCTGTGTTTTATTAAGAGCTTACCTTTTTTTATTTAGGATTTTTTTTCTTTTTTCTCCCTTATCGATCTTATACATCGTTTTCTTTTTGGAGGCCGATCCGTTTGTTTGATGAGTTGGGTAATTGAGTACTCAGAAGGACCACTGTTTCCTACTACCATCTCATGGCAGGGAGTGTTTTATTTTGGGCGTGTTTGTTTCTATGTGTGTTCACACGTGTGTTTGTGTGTACTATTTGTGTGTCGTTCATAGTTAAACTGAAAGCACAAGATGGAAATTCTATACTTTTCTGTAGTCTGATAATTACAGTATTGCTTAATTTCTTCGTATTAATTTTCTGCGGTTTTCTACTTTGAAGATTTTAGAACTTCTGAACAACAAAATCTTCCAGTCCAGAATTGGGCACAAGAAAGCTGTACGGCATATCCAGTTCACAGCCGATGGGAAGACTCTTATTTCAAGTTCTGATGATTCTGCAATTCAGGTGAGAGGGAGGATGAACTCCTAACATATGTAATGCTGACCTAAAGGGATACTTCTGTTATGACTAAAATCTGCTGTGCACTTTAAACATCCTACTTTGGGCATACATTCATGTTACGTACATGGGCTTACATGAAATCCATTGGTGTTTCATATTTTTCTGAGTGTGAAATAGGCAATTTGACTAGAACCCTCTACTGGAAGGTTGTTTATTTTAATAACCAAGAGATCATTTGAATTTTCCTACCTGCCTTACTATTTGGATTTATATTAATAAGTATACTTTTTGCCACATTTATATAATTTCTTTTTATTTTTCTTTAAAGTAGTGAAATCTGATAGAGATGATTTCATTCTATGAAGAGAAAGTTTATTATAGGAATAAAATCTTGCAAAAAAATAAGAGTTTACTATAATGAAGGATTGTAGATATGGAGATCTTAAGGTTTATATTCTTTTTAAACTTACTTGATTTTTCTTAAAGTTCCAATGCACATACTCATAACATTCAAATAGTGTTGTAAGGCTTATAATGACAAGTAGACCCCTTTCTCCATTCTTATTCTCCCACAGCACTTTTAACTTTCAGATGTTTCTTTTGGTATTCACCTTCACGCCTCCATATGGCATGCTTATCATGCTATTCTTGATTTTCCCATTTGAGGAATTATCTATTGACTTCCCTCCAGTAAGATGAGGATTTAGCTATTTTCCTCCTCCCACCTGTCTTACTTTCAGTATATACATATAGGCACACAGCCGTTTATCAATCCCAGTAGAGTTAAAGGAAAATTTTGTCTACACCCTTACTGTCATTATTATGAGTACGCATAGTAAGGGTACTTGGAGTGCGTTCCCCATCTTAAAGCAGTTTAGGAAAATTTGACCTTTGGGTGTAGTTGGATATTATTTTACCCTAAAACTTTGAAGACATTGTTCCCTTTTCTTCCAAGTTCCAAAGTTCACATTCAGACGTCTGAAGCTCTCCTGCTTCCTGATCTTTCTCTCTGGAAAATTTTGGAATCTTTACTTTGTCCCCAGAATTTTGAAATTTCATGATGGTATGCCTTGGCGTGTGTTTTCATTTATTGTTTTGAACAGTTAGTATCCCTTCTCAATTTGGAAACTTAGATTTTTTAATTCAAGCATGTTGACTTGAATTATTTCTTTAATTTTGCTTTCAATTTCAGTTGGCTTGCACTCTTCTTAGTTTCCTTTTTTTTTTTTTCACATTGTCCTTGCTTGTAGTGATTTTCCTTATGCCAGTTACCTCCCAAGTAGCTGGGATTACAGGCGCCCACCACAACGCCCGGCGGTGTTATTTCCTGGTGGTAGAGACGGGGTCTTTTACTCTGGCTCACTCATACTTATTCTGGTCTCGAACTGTGAGCACTGGAAATCCACCCACCTTGGCCTCCCACAGCACTGGGACTACAGGCGTGAGCCACCACGCCTGGCCTATTTCTTTAAATTTTTGGTCCAGTTTGCTTTATTTTTCTGGAATACCCATTATTCAGATGTTACATCTCTTGAACTGATCATCTATTTTTCTTATCTATTTATCTTATCTACCTATCATTCATCAGCCCATGAGAAGAGAGTATAGTTTTATTTTTTCACATTTAATCTTTCTATGCTGTGCTTTATTTTCTGTGAGTTTTCTTCATTTTTACCTTTCAGCTCTTATATTGAGTTTTATATTTTTCCCATTGTGTATTTAATGATAGACAGTCCACTTGTATTGTGTGTTCCTTTTGAAGAGCAGTGTTCTTGTTTTGTACATATCTTCTGTATGCACATATATGTAATTTATTTATATACATACATATCTGTATAAAAATCCCCACCCCCATTTTTTTTTGAGACAGAGCCTCAAGCTGTCACCCTGGATAGAGTACTGTGGCATCACAGCTCACAGCAACCTCCAATTCCTGGGCTCAAGTGAGTTTCCTGCCTCTGCCTTCCAAGTAGCTGGGACTACAGGCACCCGCCACAACGCCCAGCCATTTTTTGGTTGCAGCTGTCATTGTTGTTTGGCAGGCCCAGGCTGGATTCGAACCCACCAGCTCAGGTGTACGTGGCTGGTGCCTAAGCCTGTTGAGCCACAGATGCCGAGCCTCCACCCCCCATTTTTATTTCCCTGCATAGTTGCTGTTCCCTTCAGGTTGCTTTTTCCTGTTTTTTCTGTTTTGGCCTCTGACTTTAAGGGTCTCCTTGCTGCGTGGTGATCATTGGCCAGAGACAGCTGTACGTGAGGGACTGAAAGCTCTGTGTGTGGGCTGAGGCCTTCTCTGACAAGGTGCTCTGAATAGGGAACTGTGTTGTCAGCGTCTTTAGGTCTTATATCTTTGTTTCCTCAGATTCCTAGAGAAGAATCTGCTGGTCTTCTGTGTGGAAGGTAAATCTGGCTGACAGGTTCTCAGAGCTCAGTGGGGGGAGAGAACTGGGGTAGATGCTGGATCTCAGTGTTCAGTTAGGTACCCGCCCTCCATCCCCTGGTCTCTGCTTCAGCTGTGCTGTGCCTTTTAGCTCAGATGCTCTTCTTTCAGGTTTGCTTTCATTATCTGAAGGGGCATTGCTCTCTACTTTCTTGCCTTTTTTTCATAATAACTTGATTTGGAATTCAGCAATAAATCTTTTTTTACATGAAATCAGTTTTTCTGAACTCTTTGGAGGAATGAGAAAGCTCCACATTTCTAGTTTCACAACTCTGCAGCTCCCGCTTGTGTTGTTTTCATGAGGCATTAAAAATACGGTCTTGTTGCTCTGTTCCCGTTGCTCCCTGTTTTGGACCTTGGCTTTCCTTTGTTACCATTATCCATGTTTTGCTCAGTTTGGATTCTGTTCTTTATGTTTTCTCCTGGTCTTAGGGTTGTCTTGGTTAATTCTCACAGCTCAAGGGCCCAGACTGCTCTAGATCTCCCTGACTGTACCCAGCACCTCTCCCTCCCCGCAACTGTGAATGCCATGAAGCTATTTGGGGTTCTCTGCTTCGTTCACTGTAGATGCTGTTATCATGCAGGACCTGCAGGCCTCAGTTTGTTCCAGTCTGCTTGTGTCTTGGGGTTTGTGGGCATACTTTGTCACCTAACATGACCTTGTAGATGTTGTCAGAGTTTCTGGTTTTGCTATTCCAGTTGCTTTGTCTACGTATAGTGATGGGCTTCAGGGAGACTAAAAACCTGTGCTTGCACTTCTGCTGTCTTCCTAGAATTCCTAAAACTTCTGTTCTTAGCCCTACCCTCATTCCCATTTTCATATATACAGGGACCTAGTGCCTCCAGTTTCTGAGTCTTCTGGGAGTGCTTAGTGCCAATTTTTTTTGTTGTTGGGGATTCTTTGAGAGTACAAGAAACCAGGTTACACTGATTGCATTTGTTAGGTAAAGTCCCACTTACAATTGTGTCTTGCCCCCAAGATGTGTGTCACACATTGAGACCCCACCCCCCTCCTTCCTTCCCTCTCTCTGCTCTTCCTTTCCCCACCCCCTCCCTCCTTCCCTCTCTCTGCTGCTCCTTCCCCCACTCCCATTCCTCCTCCTCTCTCTCTCTGCTCTCCCCTTCTCCCTCCCCTCACCATGTACTAGGTCATTAATTGTTCTCATATCAAAATTGAATACATAGGATTCATGCTTCTCCATTCTTGTGATGCTTCAATTTTGTTGATTTTGGCTTTTTCTAGTGCTTTTAGAAGTCTGCTTTCTTGGTTCTGCTGAGTTGATTACTGTTTTCCTGCTTTCCAGCCTCCAACATTTTATCTAACCCTTTCTATTCTTTGACTTTGCCATTTTGGTAGGGTTTTAGAAGCAAAGGAGGTAAATGTGTATGTTCCATGGAAATTGCTATATTCTTTTATTTAGTATATATGTGTCTATATATATTTCTTATGGTGGCAATATTTAGTTAACTACATTATTAAAAATTGTTTTGGAAAAAATATCTTTTTATGTTATGTCTTTGTGAGTCCTGTGTATAATTGGAATGAAATTGGGGTTCAGTACAGAAACTTATTTATTACAGGCTTCCGTGGTACTGTTGTATTAACTGTGAAAGTTGGTGTGATAGTCACCTTTCTTTCTTTCCATATGTCTTTGAAATGGGTAAAGCTAAACTACATCTGATAAAATTCAGTGGAGACATTGTATACCATATAGTCTTTCAAAAATTAAATTTGTGAGGTTTTATCACCTGCTTGAAGACTTCGGATAGTCTCAGCTAAAGGGAGAAATAATTTCCAGAAATATTTTTAGAATAGGAGGTAGATTATTTTTAGAAATAAGAATTGTGTTTTAACCTCTTTTTTTGTTCTGCTCAGAATACTTTTTTACATTTACAGTGTTTTAATGAATATACGTTTTTGTAACAGAACTCAAGGTAGGTATTTCCAAGAAATGACCGGTTGGGTTGTGTTTTAGTTTTTCAGAGTTTTTGTAAATGTCTAAATGGAGCTTTGTTTTAAGCATCTTTATATTCCCAGTGCCTGAAATGTGGTAGAGTTTTAGTAAATCTTTGAATTGAAGTTATTGCCAAAATTAGAAGAATCAATTCACCTGATTATCGCACTTTAGAGTTGTGAAAACTGAGATCTACTTTGGCAGTTTTGGGTCCTTGAGATTAATAAAGCCACATATTAGCCATGGTCACCTGAGCCAATAGATCAGACTATATTGGTTCTTACTGTTTCTTTAGCATTCTTTTTTTTTTTTTTG
>CAUYON010058639.1:0-23128 GCA_963573935.1 Arctocebus calabarensis
ATATAGTGATCAAGAAAATGCCATGAAGGCTATCTGTAACAGTACGATCAAAACATTTCTGAATGTATATGAATCATGCCCTATGATTGCACCAATGTACAGAATTATGATTCAATAAAATTATAAAAAAAAAAAATTTTACATTTTTTCTCTGTTATTTTTAACCTAAAAATCACTAGGCAAAAGTTATGTCTTTTTAACAGCATTTCCCCAGTCACATTTCTGATTTTATCTGAGAATTATCCTTTATCTTCCTTAGCTTAAAACACTGTTGATCATAGACAACCTGGTGACCCACAATTCCCCTTTCAGATTTGTCTTATGTACTCCAGTTATTATCTAGGGAAATTGCTTTCCGAGTTTTACACTCCTCCTCTTTTATCTAACTTAAATACTTTTGTGAATATTGAAGACAAGTTTTTCTATTTTTTCAGTACTAGAGATAGTAAACAACTAGCGATAAGGTGATCTATATATACACTCATTCAAATACTTGGAAGAATCCTTTTTTTTTTTTTTTTGCTCTAAGAAAGCACTAACAATAAAATAATGCCCTATGATTTTTTTCATCAAAAACTTACAAATTTGATTGCTTTTCTGCAGAGCAATGGACACCATGCCAGCAAAGGGCAGTTACTGATTCTTATCACAAAGGAAACGCTGAGAACAGGACAGTCTCCTGGCAAGCCTAGAGACGTTTTGTTTCTTGGGGGCAATCCCCCAAGTAACTCAGTGTTCTGCAATGAGATAAGGTCGGTCACTCACTAGTAAGCATGTGTTAAACATTGATGTTTCGTAGTTCTTCATGAGGGTTGTGGGGAAAGAACACGTGGCAATCCTTATGCAGGCAACCTTCATATGTAATTACATTAACTCTCTACACCTGTTGTGTATAACCTCCATAAATAGCCTTTGCAGAGGGGGCTGGAGACTAACCTGCACTTAAGGTTAGCCTGCCTCCCGCAAGCTTGTATTTCTAATCCGTGTCACACCTGGTTCCTTCCTGGGGTAACCGAGACCAGGGCCTTACGGGTCGGGACACTTTTCCAATATTTAAAAAATCTTTTACAATTTAAAAAGAAATTTATTTTGGACTATGGCCCTAGGACCTAAAAAATATTCCCATAAATGTTATTCAGTTTTAATGATACATGATGGATTGCTTTACAGTATTTATCTTTTGAACACCCACTAACACCACCTTTTATAGAAACTGGTTTCTTCCTAACTATAGAGAAGTCATTCAGTGATGTCAAAACATCACTCATTTATTATTGCATCTTCAGTAAAAAGTACGATGCCAAGTTTTATAGCAGTGATATCTTATAAAACACATTATAAAATATGTAAACATATAGCCCAGGATGAAGGAGGGAAGGGGAGGGGAATGGGAAAGGAAGAGTGTGGTTCCATAGAGGGAGGGTTCATGATGGAACTACACCTATGGAGCATATTACAAGGGTACACGTCAAATCTATCAAGTATTGAACACAAATGTCTTAACACTGTGATTAAGTAGATGAGGTGAAAGCTATGTTAATTAGTAGGATGTAAGCACTCTAATTTGTACAAATAATCAGCACATTGAATCTCTCAAAGGCATAAATGTATTTATGATCTATGTATATATGACTTAATAAAAAAATTAAAAATTAAAAAATATATATTGTATAAAATATTTTAAGAAGCACTTTTAAACATCCTGTTTATTTTTTATGGATTTTTAGGGAGGTATTCAAAATCTTATACTTATTGAGATGTAATAGAATTGCTAAAATCATATTAAAAGTAAAGAAATTGAGGCATAGAGAATAAATGGCTTTTTTCAATAAAGCATAATTAATAATTCAAGAGAAGATTTTAGGTATGCCATGAAAATTTTAAAGATCATTGATTAAAGTATTTTTTAAAGGAAAAAAAATGGCAGAGCTCTAAACAATTTGCAAACCTCAAACTTAGGTCTACTTACCAATTACCTCTTTATTCTCACACTGTTTATTTCTATACTCATTTCATGGATTGCTTCCTAAAAGAAAGTTGTTAAAATCTTGAAGTGGCTAATGAATTATTATTACTGCATTTCTTTTCTGTATACCACTTCCATCTACTTCCACTATCCAATGTGAAATTTTTATCATTCTCAAAGAAGCCTTGTGCTTTTCAGTCCTTGTGGTTTGGTATGGACATTTCTTACTTTCTTCATCCATGATGAGCTGAAACAGGGAGGTAGTTTCACCTTTATACAGTGAAGGATTTTTCTAAATGAATAAATTTTCAAAAAAAAGTTGGGATGTCCTAGGTAATATTGAGACAAAGTCAATATCTAAAGTCTACCAGGGACTCTACTATTAGTTAGAAGAAATTTGAATTAGAATCAAAAAAATATCTTTTTAGCCTTATTGCAAGGGCATTACTCTAATCTGTAGTATAGTATTTTTTGTACTTTTCTTATCCATCTCCCCTATAAATTGCATGCCTTTACTCGGGGAGAGGGTGGAAGTGCGTGGGAATCCACATTATTCACAACATCAAATAGGGTAACTTCCTAATGTTGATTATTTGATCTATTTTTATCACATGCCTTACCTATGTAATTAAAAATAAAGTTAAGGCAGCACCTATGGCTCAGTGAGTAGGGCACCAGCCCCATAAACCGAGGGTTGCAGGTTTGAACCCGGCCCTGGCCAAAATGCAACAACAACAACAACAAAATTAAAAAATAAAATAAAAATAAAGTTAAAAACATAAAAAGAAAAATTTTTTAAATAATCTAGCAAAAATACAAAAAGAAGATAGTGGGGAAAAGTGAAATAAAAATTGAGTAAAGAGTAATAAAACAAATACACCTATATCATAAAAATAAAATGAAGTGAATATTTAATAAACAAACGCAATTATTGGATAGATATTACTTCCTAAACAATAGTGGACAAACATACTGGTAAATGTCAGAGTAAATTAAAATTTTGGATCATGGGGAAGTGAAAATTCTTGAAAAATCTATCTTTATCTGTTTGTAGTGCTCACTGACATTAAACATTTCATAGATCTTTGAGTACCAATACTCTTCTTAGTTTTGCAGAGAATTTTTCAGATTTCTTTTTACAAAACTTGAAGCTGTTTTTATGAAAACGGATATGTTTGCTGACCTCGAAAGCATTTTAAACCCCAAGTGCTGTCAGCAATGACATCTATAAAGTAAACTATATTGCATCTCAGTCAAAAAATATGCTTGTATTAGTTTCTTCTATTATTCAATTCAAAAATACTTTCTTTTGTATGATTTTCCATAATGTTTCCAATGCAATGTCAGTGTACGTTTTTTTTAGAAAATTTTCTACAAAAGTAAAATCTCTCCTCTACATGAATAAAATAAAAAAATTCTATTGGGGGTGGGATACAATTATAAGAGGGACTTTACCTAACAAATACAATCAGTGTAACCCAAGTCTTTGTACCTCAATGAACTCCAAACAATAAAAAAGTCCTGATGATTACATCTACATTATGTTTCAAAATAAGAATGAACTATAAAATTCCAAATAATTTTAGACATTTCTAATACTTTCCTATAAAGATTTGTGGGACATCATATTTCTATTCTGCTTTACAGCCTGAAAAATATCTTCATACATGTAATTTCTACACAGAAATAATGTTTAACTAGAGAAGATGCTCTGGGAAAAGGTAGTTACTGGTCATACCAGGTCGAAACACCTCGATGCTCATAGCATGATTCCTTCTCCCAATTTAAGACAAAGTTTATGACATTTACTTTCCTCTTCCATCTAAGCCCTGAGATTGATCTTTGTAATTTTCCTTTTTAATTAATTTACCTTTGCATAGGCTTTACTTCACTTATTTGAAGGCTAATAGACTTAAATCAATCTTGTCTGCTTTACAAAGCTAAAATTTATTGTATACAAAATATGAACACAAAATACACTACCAGCAAGAGGCACAAGTGAGAGTTTGAAAGGTAGAGGCAAAGTTAAGATCGTTTCTTTGCTTCTGGAGATGCCTTGACAATAGCAACAATTGAATGAGCTAACTCATGGTGATTTCAGATGCCTGCAGATTCCAAGTACTGCATTGCGGCTGGAGGAAAGCAGAGTCCTGGGTTCCCGTTCAGTAGCAACGGTGTGGAACAATTGCAGGAATGGCAGTCTTAGAATCTCCAGGAACTCAAGCAAGAGTTCAGGGTATATAGCAGCTTCCTGAGATTGACCTGCTATGAATATTCTAATGAAAATGTACTTTTGGGAAAATGATATTTTTCTTCTAGGTAGATACCTGGTAATAGGATTGCAGGATCAAATGGAAAGTCTATTTTTAGTTCTTTGAGTATTGTCCATAATTATTTCTAAAAAGGCTGTATTAGTTTGCAGCCCCACCAAGAGTGCATAAGTGTTTCCCTCCCTCCCTCCCTCTATACCCATGCAGCTTTGAACTTTATGATGAGGGTTATTCTCACTGAGGTTGGGTAATAACTCAGGGTGATTTTGATTTGCATTCCTCTGATAACTAGGGATGGTGAGCATTTTTCATGTTTGTTAGCCATTGTTTGTCATCTTGGTAAAAGTTTCTGTTCATGTCTCTTGCCCAGTGATTAGTGGGGTGGTTTGTCCTCACCTTGTTGATTTGCTTGAATTCCTCATAGATTATGGTTATCAGCTCTTTATCAGGTTCAAAACATGTGAACATCTCCTCCCATTCTGAAGGTTGTCTATTTGTTTTGTTGATTGTATCCTTAGCTGTATAGAACCTTTTTAACTTAATCAGGTCCCATTTATTAATTTTTGTTGTTGCTGCAATTGCCTATGAGGTCTTCTTCATGAATTCTTTCCCAGACAGATATTGTAAAGAGTTTATCCCACACTTTCTTCCCAAGTTTTTGTCATTTCTGGTTTTATATTTAAATTTCTTATGCAGTCTCAGTTTAATTTTAATCCTGAAGTGTCAGGTGCAGTGACTGCATTGACATCAGTCAGAGTGACAATTGCAAAGATGTTTTTGCCTGCAGGGATAATCATTGGAGAGTAGTCAACCATGGCATCCTGAATGGGGAGTTTATCAATGTAGGACTTGCAGATATAATCAGAAAAATCTTAGGTCTGGTGAGCACAAACAGTCATTGGGTTACCAAAGTAGAGTGAGAGAAAAGTGAACAAGGTCACAATCTTTTAATGATGGCCATATGTTGAGAAGGTCTTGTGATGATGCTATTCTGTAGTATGATGTTTGACTTTTATAGATTATTAAATAAGTGATACTATCTAGAAAAGGACTTGACTTTATTCAGAGAAGAATATAGTAACTTATATGATCCAATGTACCCCTTTTTAGGGAAAATGCATGCTTCTTCATTTGCTTGTAATATAGTTGCAGCCTGTCCTACCCGAGACATTGTTAAGATAGTTGAATGGAAGATTAAACACGGGTAGAGGGATTCACACAGATATTGGGCAGCCAGAGTGTTATGTATGTGCCTAATGCTGGACATATATATATTAAAAGTAAATCATCACAGCCTTAATACAAGGATATTCAAAATAGCATTGCAAGCTGCTAGGAGCATCCGTAAATATTGTAATAACAAACAAAGGATTATAAGAGGTTTACCATTTAGACATGTAGAGAGGGGGCAGAGGTTTCACTACAGGTGAAGGCAGAGACAATCTAAATAATTCATCATGGGGAAATCTCTGTATTCATATTATACCTAAGATTTGCTCAACTGAATGATCAGTGCACTTTTCTGTCAGTGAGCACCCAGGACAAAGAATGGAGTCCTTGATAATTCCTGTCTCTCTGCTCACTTACTGGTAAACATACAGTACTTAAATTTTATTTTTAAAGACAGTTGAACCTCCACAGTTGACCACCTCTCTACATTAACCACCTCAAGTTGACCTAATTTTCATAGATTAGAAATATGATGTATAGTTTGCTGTAGTCCCACGGATGGTTAATTTACAGAGGCTCTGCTCTAAATGCATCTTAGGAATACTCCTAAAAACTTCTTATTGATGACAGAGAAACAAAGATGGCTGTCACCTTTTGGATTTCAATTTTTAGAGTCTCTCATTTCTAGATTCTGAAAATCAAAGTTGATTGTCACACTGTAATCTGACGTTAAGGAACAACTTCCTGCTATTGCAGGGCAGGTCCTCAATAGTACTTTTGGAGCCTTAGGAGCTTTGTATATTACCAGGTAACTCGTTAGTCATTCACAAGTTAGCCAGAGATGTAAGGACGTTACTGACTTCATAACTGTGTGGTCATGAATTCTGAATATTTTCATAATATGGAATATATCATGCCATGCTTGTTCTAAATTATCCCTAAATAGTTATTAGTGGTAATAACCAGAATGGATTGAGTTATTTATTATTTCTAACCATTTCCACCCCATGAAAGGAAAGAGCTTTCATATGTACTATTTAGAAATTATTTAACAGGATACTTGTCAGTCAAATAAATTTAATTTCACAATTTTGCTGTCAGGCTTTAAAACCTGCAAAGGAAATATTGCATTTATTTCACCAAAATAAACAGTAGCCGTGGTGCTATGCAGGTTGGGGAATCTGAAACATCTTGACTTCTCATTTACATTCTCTCTGTAGAACATAAACAGAAGAATTGAGTACATTTAGAAAATTTAAAGTTAGCATGTGATATTTATTACCATTTCTTTGCATTCATCATCTTCTGTAAGCATGTGAATGAAAAATTCTGAGTGTAGCCAGAAAAGATTTTCAATTCAATTGTCAAATGCTTGTCAAATGTACAGGACCAGTGGAAGTCTTCCTAAGGTCTAGCTAAGGGTGACCAAAAGCAATCGCATTAAAGACTGCTTCAGTCATCATTCAAACCAGGTTCAAAAGGGCAAAGTCAGTTTTTTAAAGGAATTTTTTAATTATTACATATGCCCTTTCAAGTCAGTGAAAAACAATCACCTTTTCTACTCATAAGGTAATTGTGTTCAATGTCTACAGAGGACACTAAGCTCCAGTAGTTCTGATGCACAGACAAGTAGTGCTGCTGTTGAATAATGTTCTTATTTTATATGTGTCAAGTCCAAAATAGCCTGCTTAATTTAAACATATAGCAAGGCAACGGTTTGTTTTCATTTTAAAGGAGAGTTACCTGATTGAAGGCCTTCTCTATGTTAAAACAAATTGACAGTCAATATTCCTAAACTTTAACTTGATTAATCCTGCTCTTAGCAATTGCAATAGTGCATTATTATTTTAAAATGTTGGTTATCCAATGAGGGAATAAGAGTAGATAGTTTCCTTAGTGAATTTCAGTTTCATATTGAATGCTGCAACATATTAATGCTATTTAGAGATTATATTTTCCACACACATGATATATTATTGTATTTTTCATGACTGAACACAAAATAAATACAAACCTTCTTGGGTTTATACAACTCTAATTTTAACAGGTATGACTAAATAACTTAATTATATCATGGGTGATTAGAAAATCTTTAAATTTAAAAATGACAAATGAAGCTAATTATACTATAGATTAGTAATTTTTATTTATAATAGCAATAAAAATAATTTTAATGATGTAAATACAGAAACTAATTCTTTTTTTAAGTGAACAGAATAACTTTAATTTTTAAAAATGACCTAGTCAGGAACTTAGCAATACTACAGTTTATTAATTAGTGCTGATTTATGATGATGGGGATATATAAATATAAGCAATCTCAAAACACTACAATGATAACTTTATCATAATTGTACTCATGAAAATTAATAAAAATATGTTTTGCCTTGTGAAGTAAGTACTTTTTAGTAGTATTAACAAAATACATACACGTATGCTGTTTCCTCCTTTGTTAAATATAATATTTATCCAACTCAATAAATTACTATCAAGATAAAAAACTAAATGTCGCTGTGCAAAGTCCTAAGGTTATTGTATCACCACAAATATTTTCAATCTAAGAGCAATTATTCTGACAAATTCGAGGAGTAAATTCATATAATAGAATGTTATGATCCAAGCAAAATCTGATCACCTAAGATAAAATTATAACCTACCTATGGAAGGAAGACTTGAAACATAAAGAAACATTCTATTGAAATTTAAATTATTGTCAGGGTAATTTTGTATGTGTATGGTTCAGCATATTACTGAGTTAATGGAAAACAAAACTGGTTTTCATTAATAGGGCCAGATATTTTCGATGATTGTTTACATTTACATTACATTTGCCTTCAATTGATGCATCTTTGAAAATAAGATTTATATTTTAAAAAGTTGATTTTTCTGTCTTTTTCATATCTGGATATCCCTTAATTAATGAATGTGTATCTTCCATTGATACATATATATGATTTTATTATTTAAATTCTCCAAAATATTTTATATTTAATTAAGGGAGAATTTTAGATTGAGAGGAGAGATGAAGCTAAATTAAAATAAAAGCAAAGATTTTAAAAATGCTAAGCCATTGGTAGTCTATTCTGGAAATAGGAACAAGATGATTGTGAAGGCCCAGGTCAACGTGTTCTGCTTGTTTTTATTATGTATCATACTGTATGTGGAAAATAGAAATGATAGGCCAGGTACAGGGGCTCAAACCTATGAACCTATCACTCTGGATGACTGAGACAGGTAGATAGGCTGAGCTCAGGAATTTGAAACCGGCCTGAGCATAGGCAAGACCCCATCTCTACTAAAAATATAAAAACTAGTTGGCACTACTGTGAAAGGAATGGAATCTTTGACTGTTTTTTCAGCTTGGTTGTTATTAGTGTATATAAAGGCTACTGATTTATGAGTATTGATTTTGTAGCCTGATACCTTGCTCTATTCCTTGATCACTTCTAAGAGTTTTATAGTAGAAACCCTAGTGTTTTCCAGATCTACAATCATATCATCTGCGAAGAGTGAAAGTTTGATCTCTTCTGACCCTATGTGGATACCCTTGATTGCCTAACTTCCATTATAATGTTAAAGAGCAATGGAGACAATGGGCAACCTTGCCTTGTTCCTGATCTAAGTGGGAATGATTTCAATTTAACTCCATTCAAAACAATATTGACTGTGGGTTTGCTGTACATGGCCTCTATCAGTTTAAGAAATATCCCCTCTATTCCCATTTTCTTTAATGTTCTGATCATGAAGGGATGCTGGATATTGTCAAAGGCTTTTTCTGCATCAATTGAGAGAATCATGTGGTCTTATGCCTCCGACAAAAGTTTAATAACCAGAATACACAGAGAACTCCAACGTACTAGCAAGAAAAGAACAAGCGATCCCATCTCAGGATGGGCAAAAGATCTGAAGAGAAACTTCTCAAAAGAAGACAGGTGCATGGCCTTTAGACACATGAAGAAATGCTCATTATCCTTAATCATCAGAGAAATGCAAATCAAAACTACCTTGAGATAACATCTAACTCCAGTTAAGATTAGCCCACATGATGAAATCCCAAAACCAGAGATGTGGATGTGGAGAAAAGAGAACACTCCTACATTGCTGGTGGGAATGCAAACTAATGCATCCCTTTTGGAAAGATGTTTGGAAAACACTCAGAAATCTAAAAATAGACTTGCCATTTGACCCTATAATTCCCTTACTTGGTATATACCCAGATGACTAAAAATCACATTACCACAAAGATATCTGTGCCAGATTGTTGATTACAGCCCAATTCATAACTGCTAAGTCATGGAAGAAACCCAAGTGCCCATTGATCCATGGATGGATCAATAAATTGTGGTACTTGTATACTATGGAATATTACGCAGCCTTAAAGAAAGATGGTGACTTTACGTCCTTCATATTTACATGGGTGGAGCTGGAACACATTCTCCTTAGCAAAGTATCTCAAGAATGGAAGAAAACGTATCCAATGTATACATCCCTAATATGATGCAAATTTATACCTTTCATGTGAAGGCTACAACCCAATTATTATTCCCTGAAGACAGGGAAAGGGGAGAGGGAGGGAAAGAGGGGGGAGAGAGGATTAAAGGTGAGATCACACTTGAGGTGCATCTTTGAAGGGTCAGGAGAAAACTACTAAATGCAGAACACAAATGTTTTCATACAGTAAATGAGAAAATTTCACGAATGTTATATGGAACTGGTGGATGAAAATATCTCAGATTGTATATGAAGCCTGCACATTGTACTCCATAATGGAACTAATGTACACAGCTATGATTCAATAAAAAAAAATTAAAAAAAAAAACTAGTTGAGTGTTGTGGCAGGAGCCTGTAGTCCCAGCTAATAGGGAGGCTGAAGCAAGAGGATCTCTTGAGCCTAGGAGTTTGAGAGCTCCTTGATCTATGATGCCAGGGCATCGTACCCAGGATGACAGAGTGAGATAAGACTGTCTCGAAAAATAAAAGGCAAAACAAAAAAAAATAGACTTTGTATGCCTAGAATATTTTCTTTGTTAGTTGAGCCAACTTGCAAATATTAAGAAAAAATTTTGGAACATTTCTCTTTTAGAAGTGTTTACTCTTTAAACCTCTGTCTTTGAGAGGTTGGGGACACATAGGGCAAGAGTTAACAGTGAATACCTTACCTAGAATTCAAGTTATTATTTAAGTCACAAAATTTAAATATGTTCTGCCTTTTTGGTTTTCCTTCTATAGTATGGGCCACTTTGCTTTTGTAGACACATCTAAATATAATTGCATAGAAATAAAGGAAAATTACAAATCTTGAACTATGCTTTTTCTGGGTTTTATGATAATAACCAGCTTTATTCCATTTCATAGTGTGTCAATTCATAAATGATTGGCCTGGTATATTTTCTATGTTGTCAGCATTCTCATCACTTGGGAAACAAATTGACAATTCCCTTATAGATGACCAAATTGAGTGCCATCTGTTACAATGAAGGGCTACCTCAAGGATAACTTTTATTAAGTGTGAGTTGGAGTTTTTGTTGTAGCAGCAAAATTGAGAAGCATTTCTAGTGGGCCCATGGGATAGTGTCTTTTGGTCTAAAATCATTGTTCTCAATTTTTATAAGCTCTGCCTTCAGAAACTGTTGTAAATGACATGCAGTAGAATTTGTATTTTTACAAATTAAATCAACAGAAAATTAACTGTAATTAAGCTGTATTACATGCATTCCCAGAGATCAAAGAGCTAATATGTTAACCGTTATAGTTGATATACATATGATATACATATCATAGTTGATATACAGGCACCTAGAATAAAATCCTACAGAATATTATTAATCATACTCTTTTTAAAAAATTACTTATTTCATTGACATTCATGGTAATTCATGGTACAACATTCTCTGTGGGACTAACTCTGCGACAGACTACATTCTTGCAAAATGAAAATAATTTTAAAATAATCTGATAGTGTAATAAGATGTACTAACAATCTTAATTTAATAAGACACCATTGATTTTGTTCAAATGTGTTAAAACATTTTAAATAAGCTGTCACAGCAGAGTTTCCGGCTACAAATGGAAACTTCCAAATGTAACTTTACCTTTAAAAAAGTATCCATATGCAGAATAAAAATTAAAATATTATCCCTAATCAGTTTTTCTAGCAAGTGGGTAACTTAACTACTTTCAAAAAAATACACAAATCAGAGTTCTTCAAGGACATGATAGAGCCTTCTTCATTAAGACCCATTCTGTTAGATTTTGGATTAGTAATTTTAGACTAGATCTAATGTGTAGGTTCATAATGCTGCCTAGTTCTAAGAAATACACTTTACACCTACAAATTGCTCACTTGTGTGACCCAGGACCTTGCTTGTAAGGCATTTACTCATTTACTCATTTCTTCTGTGAACAATTACTTCTTTTTTTGGAAATTCTCTTTTAATCTTTCATATTTACCTTGCATTTTATATTGCACATGTGAGAAAGAATTCTTTTGTTAAGATTGATGCAGAATTAAGTCCTTAATGCTAAGGAGGTTGGAGAAAAAATGGGGAAGAGGTTTGCTTGTTTTCAGGTAGACTCATTTTTGTTATTTATCTTTTATGAGAGGAATCAGAATAGTAAGGGTAAAGTGAAATGCACAGGATTCAGAGTAAGCAAATGGGATCACTTTCATTTGTCAGGTTGAGAATGATATCCTCAATATTGTGGAGGGATTATTTGTATTGCTGTTGTTGTTGGTTTCTTTGTTTTGGGGTAGGATAATATTAAACTTCCAGAAAAAATAAGGAACACATATTTAGGGACGATCAGAAAAAAAATCAAGAAAACTAAACAAGTAATTTGATTGATACTGAAAGTTTGAGGTTTTCCAGATTGAAAACCAAGGTACTCAGACAAAACATAACCCTCCCCCCAAAATGAAAAAATTTAATGTAAAAATAAAAAATTCCTACTGGCCTATTGCTGTAAATCTCAGGAGATGCATTAATGTTAGAAGGCAGCAGGCCTCACATTATTAATAAGCTTAAAAATTGATTTAAATTGATCTCTTTTAGATTATCTGGCTTCTTTTCTATTCTATTCTCTCCCTTGTATTTAGTTTCACTGAATTTTAATCAGATTACTATCAAATGTTCTGAACTTAGGTGAGAATTTAGCATGAAAACAACAGAAAAAGAGAGAAAGAGAGTTTTCTGAGTAAGGTAAGTCAAATAACTTGCCTCAATTAAGCTGATGAGGACTCCTGAAGGGCAGAGAGAAAAGGGAAAACTCATGCACTTGACACAAGAAAAGCTGAGTAGCCAGAAGATTTCATCAGAGGGAAGGCTCTGAGGATGAAAGGTTGTCAACGACTCCCTTAGGAATTGCACTCTGAAACGTCAGAGAGCAATCCAAGCGTCTTTCATTAGTGTAAGTGTTCCTGTACGAATAACTCTTCATAGCATTTGGCTTAATCTTAGAAATTGGAGGAGCAAAAGACCGGTTAGGTCACAGTGCTTGTCATTCCAGCGCAAAGTACAAACAATGTGTCTTGCACACAAGAACGCATAAATTAACAGAGAAGTGGAACCTATGGAACTGTCGTTTTCTTCTCTAAAAAGCTTTAGGAAGTACAGGGTTCTGTACATATATATTTTTATAATTGAGCTTTTTGGATATAGACCTTTTTACAAAGACTAAGGCTAAGCAAATGTTTGAGTGAAGACAAGATAGTAGGAACAGTAAATGGCATCATAGCACAGGGACCCATAGAGAAGCAACTGTGACTTACTTACTTTGTAACTTTGATAATAATACTTTAGCCTTCTCTGCCAGAATTTCAATTATAAATAGCAGTAGGATGCTATCTAATATCATTGCTGTGATCCATAATGAACAAATGTAGAACATTAAAATATAAACTGCATTTTAAAATACCTTTGAAGTTGATACTGTTCAAAGATATCCAAATGGTGTAATTTATTTTTCTTCTTATACAATGGAAAACATGGTGTAACTGGTAAGAAAACATTACTATATTCAGATATACTATTTTAAAATGTCCTGATCTTATGGTAGCATTTGCTTGTTGTTTTATAGTCAATGAAAAAAAAAGTGTTAAATCATTAACACCAACACTACTCAGCTTCCAAACTGCATAAATATTCCAAAAGAGCAAAGATATAAATTATGCGAAAATTGTTTGAATGCTTTGGACTGTAAAATAATGTGGCATTCATAAATAATTTTATCCTCAGTGTTACTGTGTCTTGTAAAATTTAAGTTGAAAAAATTCCTTTTCCTCTCTAATTTCATATCCCATTCATTTCACTTACCTATTCATTTATCTGACAGTGATAATACACCTGTAAAATCTCTCTTTTTGATCATGTATATTTGACAAACAGGTTTTGTTTCTCTTCTCTGTTTCTGCAGGTTAGACTCTGTTTTGTGATGTGCACCTGCTGGTGATGTCATCTATCAGGCCCTCCAGAAAATGATGGGAGATTAAAGAAAACAAGGGATGGCTTAGGTTATCTATCTGTGTAATACGCACATTGCTAAAGCATGGAAACATCCTAGCCAACTATAGAATCCCTGGCCAGATATGGATGTATACAATATGTGTAATTTTTAATAAAAAATATGATTTTATATTTTTTTTCTTTTTGCTTTTCAGGGAAAATGTTAAACTACTTCAGAACTGAAGATTCTTTATTGAGAGATATAGTGTGAACTCCCCTACATCAGGGGTCAACTTAACAGAATAAAAGAACCCAAAGCTTTTATTTACCAGTGTTGTACATTGACAGTTGTTTCTTTTTTAAATTTAAGTGCTTTCAAACCTTGAAAGTATCACCATTCAATTATCTTAAGAGTTGAATAATATAAATCTAGGAAGCAAAATTACAGAGGACTATATACAAGAGAGAACTGTTCATAAGCCCCCTAGTTGTTTATTCATAACACAGGTACAAACACAGGGAATTCAACTTAAGAGAAATAATAGCAATTATTGAGATCAATGAGGTAAACTTTATAATGACAAATGGAATAAGTGTTTTTGAGCTAAGTCTTGAGAATAACTGTAAGTTCAAGTGATGGGGTTTCAGGAAGAGCAGCTCCAATTGCATATCAAAGAAAAGTGTAAGCTGTGCCCAGCCTTGGATGGGCTATTACTTTTTCATTGTTTTTTTTTTTTCATCTCCACAGAGATAATGATCCTTAAGAAGTATTCTAGTTGTATTAGGATACCTGTAATGTGCAAAAGAAGTATGGACATTTAAAGTTACTTTGTAAAAATTGCTTAATGTAAGTGGCTTTTAAAAAGGAAATTATATATGTTCAAGTTCTTACTTCCATCCTGTTAACATCTCTATCTAAAAACTATTTGTTGGGCAGCACCTGTGGCTCATCGAGTAAGGCGTGCCTCGTCCAAATTGCAAAACCAGAAAAATAGCCGGTGTTGCCGCAGGACCCTGTGGTCTCAGCTATTCGGAGGCTGGGGCAAGAGAATTGCCTAAGCCCAGGAGTGGGAGGTTGCTGTGAGCTGTATGACGCCACAGCACTCTACCGAGGGCGATGAAGTGAAAATCTGTCTCTACAAAAATAATAACAATAATAAAAATAAATGAATAAAAATTATTTGTTCTATTCACTTACTATTCATATGAAGTCCTTGTGTGCAATGTTTTACAGCCTCACTCAGTTCTGCCTTCTCCTATTATGACTTAAGTATCAGAGCTCTCAAAAGGAAGCTCACATGGGAAAGGAGAGGCCACGTGCTTCCGGTTTGAGTCTAACCTCTGAATTCTTGTGGATGAAGCTGTAGGATATTCTGCCCGATTCAAATAACCGAGCATGGAGCTATAGCTTTGTTCAAGTTTTCTCCTATGTAACTTGTCAATAAGTAGCCTGGAACCAAGATTGCTAGATTTACCAAATTTGCCTCAATATGTCAAAAGATGTAGCAAAAATAATTACCCAGAATTCGAATTTATCTAGACAATCTATATGTTATCTGACAAGTGTAAAGACAAATATAAATATAAATGCAAGTGTCTTAATTCTCCCTGTGAAAATAAGAGAAAAGAGTTCTGTCTTTTTTTAGAGTATTTAAAAAATGTGTAACTACTTTTTCACCTTTTTAAAAATGTACATAAATACTTTTGACCAAATATGTCTTTTGTCAGCTAGCTTTTTGTCTTTTTTATGACCCAGGAATGTTTTCATTAAGAACTTAGAAGCCACCTCTCTAAAATGTACACATCAATGGAAATAGCACCTCTGTATCCTGATTTCTGTGGAAAGGTAAAAACTTAACATTAGTGGACATCTTGCTCCAAGTTGCAAAAAAAAAATGTCTTATTACAAAGATGTGACAGCTCATCCCTGGGCCCAGGAAAAGCCAATGAATTTCTGTATATGGTCACTTCAATTACTGGGTCAATCCTGGATAAATTAATTGTTACAAATGTGATAATCAGGTCCTCTTACTCGAAGTGTGGTTATTATTTGTTTTTAGAAAGTGTATGCAAATGTTTCTGTTTGTTTATATAAAAGGATGATGTCTCTTTCTGCCTTTGTAATCTTTTAGTAGATAGCCTGCCATGCATATTGCATTCTGGCTTAATATTTATCAAATTATTAAATTATTAGATTTTTTTTCTCAACAACCATGTGGAGAGTACAGTCTAGGTTGGGAGAACATTCTGGTTTTTATTACATTTCCTGAACATAACCTTGCCTGCAATATTAAATTCACAGGCATAGAGGTGAAGTTGATCTTAACTCAGTCAATGTACATAGTCATGGTAAAATATCACTAAATTTCTGGCGTTTTATTTATCATACTATTTATTATGTTGAAGAACAGAAATTCATGAATACAAAATTGCTCAATGGACGGTTAATCATCAAGTTACAAAAGTTTTGATGACTTTGTTCTCAAACTCTTCTAAGCTTCTCTTAATCTATTTTCATATAATTAATTTGACCTGAAGACTGTTCTATGGCCAAGCTGGTAGGGCTTGTTGTTGATGCTGGGGCTCTGAAAACACTATTCCAAAATGAAAGCCTCTGCAGCAGACTTAAAAATAAAATGTTCTTCTTTTCCCTTCTCCTGCCCTCCTGTTCCTCGGTCCCATTCTCCCCCAAGGCTAACCAAAGAAACTAGAATCCCTCTTTCTCAAGGCTAGTCATAGAAACCAGAATGCCTTTTCTTGAAAAGCAGATGTAAAACCTAAAAATATTACTCTAACATTCTTTCTGCCTTATGTTTGTAAAACCTGGCTTGAAAGAAATTATTTGACTTGTCTTGTTTCTCTATGGATTACAAGACTCCCACTCCTGAGAGTGGTCTGCCCCATCCCTAGAGGGAAGAAATGCATACTTGGAGAGGCCAGCAAAATCCAGACAGTCAGGTCCAAGGGGATTTCCCCACTCAGTGGACTGTTCAGTACTATTTCTGCACTGTTGTCCATACTTCATTGAATCTAACATTAAAATGAACAATTTCCCCTATATCTTTGGGTCTTTTTTTTGAAGACTTCTGTGCATACAGATTAAATAAATGTGCATACTTTTTCTCTGATTGATCTGCATTTTGTCATTAATTTTTTTGAGTGATGCTTTGAAGAACCCTGGCCTCTTCATTGGATGCATAATGCTATCTCCAAGGAAGCCAATGGAGTCAAAGTTCCCTCCAAATTCTCTAACTTGCCATAATAATAGCTTTGGAAATTTTATTCAAATTGGATCATTTTCTTCTGGCAAGAAAAGAATATCTAAAACTATGTAAATGGTTGGCAAAATTTTAAATTAAAAAAAAAATTGTTCATTTATTTGAGACAGAGTTTCACTCTGTCACCATAGTTAGAGTGCCAGGGCATCACAGGTCATAGCAACCTCAAACTCTCGTGTTTCAGTGTTCCTTTTGACTCAGTTTTTTGCTTTTAGTGGAGATAAGATCTTGCTCTTGCTCAGGCTGGTCTCAAACTCCTGAGCTCAAGCAATTCACCTGTTTCAGCCTCCCATAATGCTAGAATTACCAGCGTGAGCCCCATGCTTGGCCTAAATTAAATTCTTTTTTGGCTGGGACTGGGTTTGAGCCCATGACCTCTGGTATATGGGGTGGCACCCCATTTCTTTGAGCCACAGATGCTGCCCTAAATTAAAATTTTTAATTGAATAAGAAACATAGTTTCAAACAATAAAGATACATATCACTTTATATTGTTTGATTGTATTGTGCTTCACAGATATTACACTTTTTACACATTGAAGTTTGTGACAAGTCTGCATCTAGCAAGTCTATAGTTACCATTCTTCCAAGAGTATGTGTTCACGTCATATTTCTAAATCAAATTTAAGAAATTATCGCAATATTTTAAAAATTATTGTTTTGGTGATCTGTGATCAATAATGTTTTTGTGATCTTTTTATAATCTTTGTTGTTACTGTAGTATTAATAATTATTTTGGGGCCCCATGAACAGTGCCCATATAAGATGGTAAATTTAACTGATTGTTTTGTGTGTTCTGACTGCTCCACCAACCAACCGTTCCCTCATTTCTCTCCCTTTTCTTGAGCATCCTTATTCCCTAAGACACAACAATATTGAAATTAGGCCAGTTAATAACTCTACAATGGCTGCTAACTGTTCAAATGAAAGGAAGAGCTGCAAACACCTCACTTTAAGGTAAAAGCTAGAAATTATTAAGCTTAGTAAGGATGGAATATCAAAAGTTGAGTTAGGCTGAAAGCTAGGATTCTTATGCCCAGTTAGCCAAACTGCAAATGCAAAGGAAAGAAAACTTTCTTGAAGAAAACTAAAAATGCCACTCCATTGAATACAGAAGTAAGAAGAGGGCAAAATAGCCCTATGGCTGAGATGGAGAAAGTTTGAGTAGTCTAGATAGAAGACCAAACCAGATACAACATTGTTTTATGCCAAAATCTAATCCAAAGAAAGACCTTAACTCACCTCAATTCTGTGAAGGCTGAGAAAATTGAAGAAGCTGATGAGAAAAGTTTGAAACTACTAGAGGTGCATTCATGAGGTTTACATGAAACCATCTTCATAACATAAAAGTAAAAAGTGAAGCAGCAAGTGCATATACAGAAGCAGCAGCAAGTTATCCTGAAAATCTAGCCAAGATCATTGATGAACATTGGTACCAACCTTCATTGTAGATGGAATAGTCTTTTATAGGAATGAGATGCCACCTGGGACTTTCACAAATGAAGAGAAGTCACTCCCTGTCTTAAAAGTTTCAAGGAACTGTTTAATTTTCTTGTTAAGGGCTTATATAGCTGTTGACTTTAACCTGAACCCTTGTTCAATTACTATGATGAAAATTCTAGGACTCTACATAACTATCCTAAATGTACTCTGCCTGTGCTCTATCAGTGGAATGACAAAGCTTGAATGACAGCACATGGTTTACTGACAATTTTAAGCCCACTACTAAGACCTACTGCTCATAAAAAGATTCCTTTCAAAATATTGTTGCTCATTGGCAATTCACTTAGTCACTCAAGAGGTGTGATGGACATATACAAAGAGACTAATGTTTTCATGCCTGCTAAAACAACATCCAATCTTTGGCCTAGTATTTGAAGTAATTTGTACCTTCCAGTATTATGATGTAAGAAATATAGTTCATAAAACTGGATCTGCCATATGTAGTGATTACATTAATTGACCTAAGCAAAAAAAGAAATTCAGAAATTTTGGTAAGAATTCATCATTTTAGATGCCATTAAGAACATTCATGATTCATGAGCAGAAGTCAAAATATTAACATGAACAAGAGTTTGGAAGAATTTGATTTCAACTCTTGTTGATGACTTTGGGAGTTCAAGACTTAAAAGGAAAAAGTAACTGCAGATGTATTAGAAATACCAAGAGAGCTAGAATTAGAAGTGAAGATGGAAGATGTGACTGAATTGTTGCACTCCCATAACATTTAATAGAATTAAGAGTTCCTTCTTATGGATGAACAAAAAGAATATAGCTTATTGAGATGAAATCTGACCTTGGTGAATTTGCTGTGAACATTGTTGAGATTACAACAAAGGATTTAGAATATTACATAAACTTAGTTGATAAAGCAGTGGCAAAGTATGAGAGGATTAGCACCATTTTCTTTTCTTTTCTTCTTCTTTTTTTAAAATAGAGTTTTGTCCTGTCATTTTGGCTAGAGTGCACTGCCTCATCATAGCTCACTGCAACCTCAAACTCCAGTACCAGAGGGCATCCTCCTGCCTCAGACTCCAGAGTAGCTGAGACTTCAGCCTACTGACACTATGCTGGGCTAATTTTTCCATTTTTAGTAGAGATGGGGATCTCACTATTGCTCAGGCTCATCTCTGACTCCAATTTTGAAAGAAGTTCTACTGTGGCTAAAATGCTATCAAATAACATCCCAAGCTACAGAGAAATTTTTCTTGAAAGGAAAAATCAATCAATGGGGCAAACTTCATTGTTATCTTATCTTCAGATATTGCTACCTTTCCAACCTTCAGCCATCACCCCGTGATCAGTAAGCATCAGTCAGCATCAAGACAAGACTCCTGACCTTTCTCGAGGCTCATATGACTGTCAGCATTTTTTGGCAGTAACAAGTTTTTTAATTAAGGTATGTACACTGATTTTTACATATAATGCTATTGTATAGTTAACATACTACAGTGTACATATAACATTTTTATGCACTGAAAAAAACAAATAATTTGTGCAACTCACTTTGCTTCAATATTCACTTTATTGTGGTGTCCTGGAAGAGAACTCACAATATCTCCAAAGTATGCCTATATGTGGTGATACTGTGTATGTGGTGCATGGGTGTGGATGAGTTTGTGCATGTTTATATATACCACTCTCCTTTTAACTGTACATTTTAAAAGAATTTATCCCCCTCTTTGATCCAATTTTCTTCCCACTTCACTGCTCTCTACTCCAAAGAAAATCTACTACTAATTTTAGTACTACATACTCTCATTTCTTTTCTTTATAGATTTATTCCATCTGTATGCATTTCTAAATTTATATTGCCTTCTTCTGTCCACATTTACATTTTACATAAATTATTTTAATACATATAGTTGTACATATAGGCTAATATCAAGAGAAATACCAATTCAACAATTCACCAGGAATTAGAACTGTCAAATTTACCAAATTGATCCCAAATACAGCATGGAACATACTTACATTAATATTTTATATATTTTTTTCTTAGAAACTATTTTTTTAATATTATTTTTGTGTTTAATCTATGCTACTAATGCAAATGTAGCTTATTCTTTTTCACTGCCATATAGAGTTTCATTGATTAAATAAACCCCTAAAATTTTTGGTATTCTCTACTGGTGATAGAGTTGGGAGATTGTCCAAATTTCAATTAATTTATTTATAATTTGAATATTTTAATATTAAAAACCTTAAAAATAGAAAGATACATGATGCTTACAAATAAAATTCCTGTCCATCATAAGTTATGAATTCCCTTAATTTTGATTCAAAATCTCTATTGCAATGTAATTCCAAAAAAAAAATCATTATGATTCTTGGCCAGTGGATTGCTAACATTTTTTGGAATTGGAAATGTCCAAAATAATCAAGAGAATTCTCAAGAAAAGTAAGCAGGGAAAGTCCTCCTATCAAACATTTGTCAAAAATTATAATAATATTAACTTAAAATATTAATATGAAAATAAAAATAAAGAACTAAAAAAAGAACAATGAATATATGGAAATATGCTATGCAATCAAATTGCTTTGTAGATAAATAAGGATACTATTCAGTAAATGATATTGAGAAATTCATTTTTTTAAATGCTGCTCAGTGAATATTGCCACATTTCTCCACAGTGGAGGTTTTATTATAAGATAGCAAGCATAACTTGAAAATTAGAGATAATAAATTACTCAGAAGAAGTTTAAAGGCTCATCTCCCCTGGATACATTTGCTTAATTTCCAAAGGTAAGAAGCTTACAAGTAATGTAATATCTCTAACTTTTCAAAGTTTGAGAAGTGATTGTTATCTTTTCAAATATAAGAGAGCAGGGGGTGGAGCAAGGTGGTAGATTAGAAACAGGTCCTTGTTAACCACTTGCACTGACATAGGGGAATAGGACCTCTAGTCACCTCTGACTAGGAGATCTTGTTCAGGACCATCAGTCCAAGGGAGCAGTGGGGTAGTAGTGGACTCCATGAATTGGCAAGAAGTTCTGGAGCTGGAGAAGATGAGCACAGAGGATAGGTGTGCAGTAGGGTGGCCAGCCAGCCCTTATGTGGAGGACTAATGATGTCCTGAAGAATTTTGGTTTTGGACTGGACTTCTCATTGGAGCTGCCTTACAGGACTTAAAAGTGAGTAGATTCAAGCATCATCCAGCTGTCAGGATTGAATGTGTGACAGGGTAGATTCCCCATTGACTTGGCTGCTAGCAGGTCACTGCCATTGTGGAGAGGCTACTATCATTGGAATTGTCCACAGGGTCCCAGTGCATGACAACTGTGGCATACCTGTTGAACTTGGGCAACCATCTTAGAGGTAAGCTGAAGGAGCCTTCCAGTCCTAGGAGGGCCACTTTGCTGGCAGAAGTCACTGTTCGATGTACCTCCTAAGGAAGCTTTCAGGCAAGAGTTTTCAAATCCTAATCTCATAGGGACTGAATGCTGAGAAAATGGACAGGTTCTGATTGTGAGAGAATTAGTCAGGAAGACAGGGCTAAATCTTATATAATAGTATTTTTAACTTTCTTTATCTATTTTTATTTTTTTCTTCTTTACACTGAGTATTGCAGTGTCATTGCATTAATCTGGCTGGGGGTCATGACATTGATCTGGCTTAAGGAGGTCACAAGCTCACAATCTAGGGTCATCTTTTAGCTTTGGCCTTTGTAAAGATGATATTGGTAGGACCCAGCTGTGACATACTGCTGATTATTTTTTTCTTTGATATTTGGCAGGGGTGGGGTCTTGCATTTTCCCAGTCTGGTAAGAAACCCCAGACTTCGAGGGATCCACCCAGTCCAGCTCTTCAAAGGCCTACATTTGTGGATGTGGGCATAGCACCTTGCTGATCATCATCATTTCTCTTGTCACTCTCTTTCTCTCTTTCTATCCTTCTTCTTTGCCTCTCTTTCTTTTCTTTCACTCCACATTTTTTTCTTTTTTCTCTCTTTATCATTTTCCTTTTTTTCTCCCTTCTTTCTCTTTACCCTGCTCTTCCTTTTGACCATAGGCCAAAAGGCCCCTTCAACACCTAATGTCTGAGACAAAGTAATTTAAAGTGAGGGATTTAGTGAGAAGGAAAAAGTAGAAGAAAAAAGTGAATAAGAAGAAAACAAACATGAGGAAGGACTAACAGAAAAATTCTAGCAACAAGAAAAACCAAAACAGAAAAACCTGCTGCCAAGGGACCATGAGGCAGCTACCAGGATTCCACCCACAAAAAATGAAAGGAAATGACAGAAAAATAATTTAAAATATGGATAGTAAGGGTGATAAAGGGGATCGATGAGAAAGTGGAAAAACAGATTCCAAAAATGGATGAAAGATATGAAGAATATAAAAAAGGATACGTGAACACAAACGAGGTAAAGTCTCCATCTTTCTTTAAGGCTGTACAGTATTCCATGATATACATGTACTACAATTTATTAATCCATTAGTAGGTTGATGGGCATTTGGGCATCTTCCACAACTTAGCAATTATGAATTGGGCTGCAATAA
>CAUYON010058640.1:0-10500 GCA_963573935.1 Arctocebus calabarensis
CCCCTCCCCTCCCCTCCCTTAGCAAAGTATCTCAAGAATGGAAGAAAAAGTATCCAATGTACTCAGCCCTAATATGAAGCTAATTTATAGCTTTCATATGAAGGCTAAAACCCAATTATAGCACAAGAATACAGGGAAAGAGGAAATGGAGGTGTGGTTTTTTAAGCTCATTATATTGCTTGGTTCCTTGCCTCAAGTTGGGAGCTTGGTAATAGTCCCTGAAGACTTGTGTGAAAGGAAAAATGCGAATGAACTTGATCTTTACCTTTAAAATTCTCAATGTCCTGTGTCACCTGACACCAATCCTGGAAACTTTGATCCTCCTTTTCAAGTAATTTCTTTCCTTATGTAGATTATGGCTTGGAAGTCTAGTGGGTGGCTATCATTCCTCAACAACGCAGCAGTGTAAGTGGAAGTTTCAGGGATGTATTGTCCATGTCTCCCTGTAAGTATCAGGTCCTCCTACAAATAAAACCCATTTATTTTCCTCTCTCCACCCACTTAAGCACTGCTGTGTTCTGAGGGTTGGAGCTTGATATGGGCCCCTAACTACATTAGTGATATTATTGGGGTATCATTCTCAGTAGGTTAAACCCAGTCAGTTATCTGGTAAACCGAAAGCAGAACTAGGTAAGATTTGTCTCACATTTTAGTTTCAGCCATTTTATCAACATTTAGTCATAGGTGGGTAATATGACAAAGGCTGAGAAATGGTGACTTGACTTTTTTTTTTTTTAAGACAGAATTTCACTCTTTTGCCCAGGCTAAAGTACCTTGCGGTCAGCCTAATTCACAGCAACCTCAAACTCCTGGGTTCAAGTGATCCTCCTCCTGCCTCAGCTTCCCAAGTGCCTGGGACTAGGCATTTGCTATCTTGCCAAGCTAGCTTCCCTGATTTTAGTAAAGATCGGGCTCTAACTCTTTCCCAGGCTATTTCAAACTCCTGAGCTCAGGGGATCCTCCTGCCTTAGCCTCCCAGAGTTCTAGGATTACAGGTGAGAGCCACTGCCCCTGGCTGTAGAGAGGCTTTGATGTCAAAGTTAATACTAAATTCTACATTCAAACACCAACCTCCATAAAAGTGAGAACAGAAACTACCAAGAGTCTTATTGTCTTTCAACAAAATGTTCACATTTCCACTATTAGAGTGGGTCTCTCAAGCTGAGGTACTTATAACACAACAGTTAGGATAGGAAGATTAACCTTATATGAAGTTATATATTTTATTTATTCAAAAATACATATTTGGTATCTACTTACCTATTGTGTGCTCACTGCTTGGCCCAGGATATAAAAAGAGTTCAGTGCCAAAGGAGCAAATCTTAGAGTTTTCAAATTCATAAATTAAATATCAAACACTGGTTATGTATTTTGTGTTGTTCAAAAACAAAAGACATAGAAAGAGGGCATAAGACCTAATCTTGACAGAATACTTATTTTCTCATAGAAATGTTGCTATTTCTTTTACACTTAGGGGCATCCATGCGAAAATCTGGAATAATAACTGCATTGCAGGTATAAAGATTTCATTTATTTATGCTGATAAGATCTCCAGATAAAAGGCCTTCTTGGGTAAGGGGACCGTTTAGCTGTCATAAGTAGAGAGCATAATTGCATTCATGTTCATATATTGAATCAATTCTATTCAGTAAACACTGACGGAGTCTCATTAAGACAAAGTAATAAGATTCTGCGCTAACAAATATCATTTTCTCGAGTATGTATTTGCTCCTACATGATCAAAATCCTGCTTCTGAGAAGAGTTGCCAGTTCCATGTTTAAAAGACCCATCTTAACAGAAAAACTTACAAAGCCAAGTAAGTTTAATTGCATGTCACCTCTTGGTTTTGACAAAATATAATGGCATGAGTTGCTAGTAAACTTAATTATGTAGATTTATTTTAGCTCAACAAAATATATGCTATATAGAGTAAGTAGTTAGCTATGAGCCAAGTTTTGACTTGATATTTTTTTGCAGTCAAAATGCTTATGAAAGAATGAATATATTAATGAAATTTATCAGCGTAATTGTTGCCAAAAGCAATTTTATACTGGAAAAATACCTTTTCTCATGGTTCAAGGGAAAAAAGTAAGAACCTCTTTCAAACATGAAAGCATAAAGCTGCTAAAGATATTAAAATTCCTTGACTGGCCTTGCATCTCTGCCAAGACTCCTCAAATTCCCGGAGCTACCCTCTTACTAATATAGCTTAATTTTTTCCAAGCCACTCCTTAAAATGATACTTCATATAGGGACACAGATTTTTAGGTAAATACAGATTCCTGACTTTTTGATGATCGTTGCCTCATTCCCCATGTGAATTTTCCCATTCCCTCAGTACTGTCACCCTTCTTTCATGTAACTAAAAAAAAAACACTTGGAGGCATTCCCGACTCTTCCTTTTCTTTCACACGTCCCTCTCAGTCACCAGACTCTATGTGTTCTTCAACACTTTCTGATGTCAGTGCTTCAAGTCCATTCTCTTTTCTGTCATTCTAGTGTGGGTCTTTATGGTCAAAGGCAATAAGACTTTCATTTCTTTCCTGATCTTCTTCCCCTTCACCCATGATATATGATTAATAGTTCTAAAACAGAGATTGTTATCACTGCCCTGCTCAAAAATCTTCAATCTTCCTGGATAGCCTATGGAAAAAGTTCAAATCCTTGGCATGATTTTATCTTCTTCCATATGTTACCCTTTCTCTATCAATCCACCTCGTTTTCATTTTAGCCTAGCTGGTCACTGTCTCCTGACCAAGGCATCTTTTATTGATTTCCAGATTTTACTCCTCGTGTTTCTATTTCCTGTTATTCTTTCTCCTTAATCAAATCTTTCTGAACGCTCATGATCCAGTGGAAGTTCTGTCTCTTTTATACAGTGTCTGCATGTCTCCCAATTCAAGTAGAAAGTGGACTCTGTTTCTCATATGTGTGCCTCTGCATAGTACAACATGAAGGACTGGAGTTCTAGAAAGGTTGACCAGTTGGAGACAAATCTATGACTTGAGCTTCTTCACTTTCCTTCTGATTATACATTTGTCCTTTTCTAGACTTCTTAAAGAAATGATAGGACGTTTAAGAGTTATTTCTCTTTCTTTTTGGTGGTTAAGGATGTATTGCCTTACTTTATATGTTTCTTCTTGCTCTTTATTCTATAAGTTTGGAGGAAGAAGTGATTGTGTATCCCATGAATTTCAGTGCTAAGTACATGTAAGCATTGGTATATACATTGCTATCAAAAGGCTTGACTGTGCCCTTTAAAATTATGTAAAATTCTTATGGGGGGTCTTTATTTTTTGCTTTTTCCAATGAATATTAAATCATATCACATGATGTTGAATATGACAAGTCATTCAAGTCTTCAGCATTTAGATAAGTAATATAGCAAAGGGAATAATAATCAGAATAGAATTAGAAGGCAGAATTCAGACATTGAGGTTAAGAAATAAATCCCTGGTATGCTACTGTAGACTTCCAATTAAAAGATGACTTTCAAAATAGTGTTAAAATAAAATGATTTGCCTAATCATTAGACTTTCTTCAAAACCATTTTTACTATATTTGATTACATATTTGGTTGCACTAAAGGGAAAAATTGGGATAGGCCGGGTTGTATCATTATTCCGTTGGTAAATAACAGACATTTTGCTTTTAGTTTTCTTTACAGAAATCTAATCTGTAATCTAAAACACCTGGGGAAAGTCCAACATCCAACTAGCTAGGCAAGCTTTTGAATCACAGAAATGCAGCCATGATGTCTAGCTTCTCCCCAAATCAAAGAAATTCTTCCTAACCCATTAGATACCAGCTCCTTTTACAGCTCCCCCCATTAGAGGATAACTAAAATTATAAAATCGGCAAAATGTGAATTAATAACAAAGCAGATATTTTGAATGTTGACAAAAAGTATATTTTCTCTCCTTAAATATCACTTTGCTGATAAACAGCAGTGATGACCTCTGAGAGTTAATGCAAAGTCAGGAACAAAAGTTAAGGTTTTTTTTTTTTTTTTTTGTTAAATGTCATTTACCATCCTGAAAAAGTCTCTGTGCAACATTACATTTCTCACTTTTTGTAAGTCTTGGAAAGACATGGTATTTTTCTGGTTTCGTCAGCAGTGAAAATGCCTTCACACAGGCCTGTAGCTGATGACATTGTAGTGAAAGCTCTCCAAACACTAATTGGAAATTAAAAAAAAAATCTTGACAACACCTCACTGCTTCATAGTTATGTTTCATCACCTTAGACATTCATTATCACTCACCACATACACATATGTTAATGGGGAAATGATTTAGAATTGTCTTATATTGCAGAGTCAAGCCTTCTCTCTGTCTCTCTCATGGAGGTATTTTTGGAAGGCCAACAACTTGTGATATCAACTTGTAATTTTATACATAGATTATTGTGCACAACAATATGGAAGGCCCCAATTTTTCTGAAGGAAATTCCTCAGGGAATGTTTTTCCAAAGTTGAGAGTGGGAAAAGCAAAATGTACTGGTTTCCTCACATTAAGAGAAAAAGAAAATGTTCTCTCTTTAGATTTATGTGATTTATTAGAAGTTTATCAGCAAACATATGAGTTTCTTACTATACTTTCTTACTATCTGAAAAATGGAAATATCAATGCATTTCTGGTGGTTATGAGATGATTAGACTCATACAGTGTATTTTAATGTTTGAGAACAAAATAAGAACAGGAAGAAACAATCATGTTCTATTTGCATAAGGAATTTGGACTATGATGCAGATGTAGTACATACCCCGAAGCCGGGTTTTTCCCTTTGCACCCCACAGAGTTGTATGAAGTATTCTTGCAAAATTATAAACAAAGAAGTAAAAGGAAGGCTCGATTTGTACCTGATTCATAGAAGGAAGTTCATATATACTAAAATAGACAATGTATAAAGACAATGCCTTTGGCCATACTGTCTGTTCTGTAGATTTAAGCTTAGCTTCTGGCTTCACAGTCTCTTCCTTCAGACATGCTTAGAATGGCATGGAGACATTCCAAAATGAATCACATTTCTGCTTTGTGCATAAAGTGCATATAGAAGATATTGAATAAGCATATTTAGTGGTACATCATGTGTTCTAATCCTTGAGACTGCCCACTTGCGCTGGTTTTTCACCTTGCTTCCTGCCCACTCATCTGTACAGCCGTGCCATCTTACCCAAAATAGCAGCCACACTGGCTATCCATGTCTAGGGCTACTGCACTTATTCAAATGATGGAAGAGGTTGTAAGTCAGGCTCTTAAATTCTTCATGCTCTATCTTATGCAATTAGAAATTTGTGACCTGGAAATAAAAATATGCTAAAGATGTATTATCCCCAACCATGGATTATTCACCAGATCACTTTTAAATTCCTTTGTAGTAGTAGCTAATGATCTGTGAGTGCTTAGTATGTATGTAAACATGTAAGTCAAGAACAAGCAATTCCTCTAGCTTATAAGAAAGAAATATACAGTGTTATCATGATAACAAGTAAATACCAGAACTGGATTTAAACTTATTCAACCAATAAATAGCACTTTGTCTCATTTATCAGATCTCTGATAGCCAGCCAACCAGGTGCAGCCTCAGACCTTCAAAGCAGACCAATCAGTGAAGGACTCACTCTGGTGAATATACACTTAAAGCTGACACTGACATGAAGCTCGTCCGATGACCCAAACCACACATCCAAGACACATGTTGATAACTCCTGCCACGGCAGCTAAGACATCCTCAAATCAAGCATTTCTCAAGTACCCTAACAAAGTTCAGCAGTTTGCTTTGTTCAATGAGCGTATGTCCAACCAGTGTGGGACTTACAGGCTTCAGAATAGAGTCTACATTCACCGTTTACATTTTAGATATTGAGTGACATTCTCTTATGACAAAGTGTTAATTAAGTTAATTCTCTTATCACTCCTGGAAAGTAGATACCATTATTATCTCCATTTTAAAATCAGGAAACTGGGATACAGGAGGTGAAGGAAATTTCTCCAGGCTGCTGCTACTTCAGTGCCACATAGTTGGTGAAAGCACAGGTGGTCTGGCTTAACACCTGGACTGCCAGCCACTTTGCTACCCTGCCTCTTATGTCTGGTAAAGGAAGTCTAGAAGAGTTTGCCCAGTCTCTTACAGACCAGAAAAATAACCAGCACTTTAGATAATGGACTAGCATATTTTTCCCCTTTACTTTAGCAGTTTGAAGCAAGAGTGATTTATAATGATATGGATAAAAAGTGGAGCACTTTAAGGTATTATTGGGGGGGGGTTGTAACATATGAAATTACCAAAATATGTATTATGTGTGGCTAAAGGGGTAATTGGTGATAAACTCCTATTCTGTTTGCTTTTTTGTTGTTATTGTTTTTGAGACAGAGTCTCTGATGCCTTGCTAGAGTGCTATGGTGTCATAGCTCATAGCAACCTCAAGCTTCTGGGTTCCAGCAATCCTCTTGCCTCAGCCTCCGGAATGAGTAGATGGGACTACAGGCACCCACCACAATGCCCAGCTAGTTTTTCTATGTTTAGTGGGGAAGAGGTCTCACTTTTGCTCAGGCTGGTCTTGAACTCTTGAGCTCAGGAGATTCACCCTCCTCAGCCTCTCAGAGTGCTAGGATTACAGGTGGGAGCCGTCATGCCTGGCTCCAATTCCATTTGTGGAAATTTCTTTTTCTTCAATTTTTTTTTTCCTTTAAGAAAAAAAGGTCTCCTGTGATTTTTGCTGCTAGACACAAACCAGAATTCTACTTTACTTTTCTTTCAAGGTGTTTTGCCTAGAAGTATGCAGTACAGGGTCAACCAAAATTTTAAAGGTTGCACAGTATTTCATTAGTGGAGAAATAAAACATTATTAAGAGGTCATGGAGTTTTATGTTTCATCATTGAGTGACTGGCAATGAAATGATTATTTGTATGTACAAAAGTTTTTCTGAAAGGCTTTTGGTTGTACATGCATCATATATGACAGTAAGACAAAAAGCCAAACATATAATTAGAGAATAAATGGCTACAATTACTGAGTTTGTCCAGTGGGCACCAAAATATTGTTAAAATTAAAACAGCAATTTCTACAAAGGATTTTAAAAACTAAATAATAAAAAAATAAACAATCCAATTACAAAGTAGGCAAAAATCTAAACTGATAGTTTATCAGAGAAGTTGCACAAATAGCAAAAAGTGGTACAAAAAGTGTACAACTAATTTGTCATTAGAGAATTGCAAGTTAAAACCTCTGCTCACCTGTTTTTGTTTTTTTTTTGAGACAGAGTCTCACTATATTGCCCTTGGTAGAGTGCCATGGTGTCACAGCTCACAGCAACCTCTAACTCTTGGCCTTAAGCGATTCTCTTGCCTCAGCCTCCTGAGTAGTTGGGACTAAAGGTGCCCACCACAAGCCCTGCTATATTTTGGTTGCAGTTGTCATTGTTGTTTAGCAGGCCTGAGCCAGACTCAAAACCCCAGGCTCAGTGTACATGGCTGGCCCCCTACTCCCTGACTATGGGCACTCGGCTCACTGCTCACCTGTGAAATGGTTAAATTTAAAAACAAAGAAATCTCCAATACCTGTCAATGTGTATGAGGATTTAGAGCAACAGGAAGCTTCATTCATAGGTGTGGAAGGGAATTTGGTGGCTTCTTACAAAGCTACAGATAATTTTTCTGGCAATTGTACTCGTAGGTGTTTCCTTGGCTGATTGAAGAATTTATGTCCACACAAAACTTGCAAATATTCATAGCAGCTTTTTCATAATTGCCCCAAACTGGAAGCAGCCACGGTTTCCTTCAATAGGTGACTGTATACACAAACCAGTGGTGTGGCCACATCCCAGAACGTTGATTAGTCAGAAAAGGAAATAAACGATCAAGCTAAGAAAAGTCGGATATACATATTGCTAAACAAAAACCAGCCAATTTAAAAAGTCTACATAGTGTAAATCCAAAACTATGGAGATTATAAAAAGCTCACTTGTTGCTGGGAGCTTGGGGGAAAGACGAGAAGATTGAATAGGTAAAACACAGAGGAACTTTTAGGGTCGTAAAACGCTGTGATATTTTAATGGTGCATACATGCATTATGTATTTTCAAAACCCATAGAATTTTACAGCACAAAGAGTAAACATTAAAGTATGAAAATTTAAAAGTTCATTTAGGATATTGGGGAAACCGCAAAATGTATGTGGTAGTGAAAAAAAAATCTAACTTTATTACAAGTGTGTAAGACAATCTTAGTGAAAGAGATGGGGAGAAAAGGTGCTAGCTAAGTACATTTGGAAATATGTGGAGTATGTAAGACAGAAGAAAATCTAAAGGAGCTGCACATAATTACTGTGTTCTAGTTCATGTAACTGTTTCCCGCATGTACTGGAACTGGTCAATTATGTTAATTGATCGTAGATGGTGAGAGTCGTGTATCTCTCTCAGGAGAAAAAATATCTGCTGGGGTGGAAGTTAACAGATGAGCAATGGGAGGAAGCTGCAGTGATTCTTAGATAATAAATTAGAGTTGGTGACATAGCATGAACTCATGTTTAGCTTAACACGGACCTTCAACACAGAAGAGTGAATAATAGAAATATTATACACATGTGTTTGAACATGGGTTAGCATACAGACACATATTTCCTTGCTTTCTTATTTGAGAAGGGCAAAGAGCAATAATCCCACTAGCAATGAGAACATCTAGCACTAAGATCTAGGTTCCTATTCTCCAATGAAATGAACATTTCACTGAATAATTGACTTGAACACTGAACATTTCACTTGAATAATCCCACTAGCAATGAGCACATCTAGCACTAAAATCTAGGTTCCTATGCTCCAATGAAATGAACATTTCTATGGAGAAATGGCTGATTATGAGTCTGGAGTCTTATCTTATATATGAGATATGCCTAAAGATATGCCTATCTTATGCCAAAAGGTGTAAGTACTTAATAAAATGAAATAAAATTACATTAAAAAATGATAGATGTGTGTCAAAAGGACGCAGGAGGAAGTTGAGAGTTTCAATGGCTAACACTGAAATAATTTGAGCGACAATAGACTTAGTACTCAATTATACCTCAAAGTATAAAATAAATATTCTTGAGTTCGTACTGATAAAAATAAATAAATTAGCCAACAAATAAAAAGAGAAGAGACAAAGCTTTCATGTGAAAGAATTCCAAATAACTTGTGTAAACATGACATATTCAAGGAAGTTGTGATGTTAAATTCCATGTGTCAGCTCGGGTAGGCTAGCTCAGTCGTTTGGTCTAATCATAGTCTAGACGGGTTTATGAAGATACCATCTTTTATAGATGTGATTAACTTTTGCAATAGCTTGACTTTAGTAGACGAGATTGCCCTCAATAATGTGGGTGGGTCCCATTCAATCAGTTAAAGTCCTTTAAAGCAAAAACAGGTTTCCCCTAAATGAAAGAGTTCTGCCTTAAGACTGAAACATGGAAGTCCTTAGTGAGTTTCCAGCCTGCAAGTCTGCTTTACGAGTTTTAGACTTGGGAGCCACCACAATTTTGTGAGCCAATTCCCTAAAATCAATCTCATTCTCCTTCTCTTTGTATTTCTTTGTGTCTCGTTTTATCTCCCTCTCCAGTGGTTCCTCAGTATATGGGAGGGCTTTGTGCCAGGGCTGCCCTTGTCTATAAAAATCTCAAGTCTGTTAGTCAGCCCTGTGGAACCCGAGTATATGAAAACATTACTCTCCACTTACTTGGGTTTTATATACCACGAATACTGCATTTTCAGTCTGGGTTAGGTTGAAAAATTTACACGTAAGTGGACCTGAGTGTTTCAAGGGCTATAGTATAGATTATAATTTATATGTTTTAATATATATTTATTTTAAAGAATTACGTATTCCGTATATGAAATTGTGTGAATATACTTTATGCATAAATACAAATTAATGCACATATCCTATTGGTTCTGTTTCTCTGGAGAATCCTGACTGATAGAAAGGGGAAATATAACTCCCCACTCCTTAAGTGTGGGCTTTGGATCCTGACTGCCTTCAGGAAAGGAGAAAGAAAGAGTAACTTAAGGTTGCAAGAAGCTGACATACATTATACATCCTCAGCCAGGTGATTGAGGCCCACATTCACGGCCATATAGCATGTTGATTGACATGTAATGTGATGTGTATATGATGAAAACAGTACTTTACCTACGTGATCTTTCTCCCCAAAACTCAACATAAATCTTATTGTGAAATGAATAGATACATTTCAATTGAGGGACATTTGACAAAACACCTGACTAGTATTCCTCAGAACGCTCGAGGTTGGCTGGGCATGGTGGCTCATGCCTGTAATCCCAATGCTCTGGGAGACCGAGGGAGGTGGGTGGAGGGTTTGAACTCAGGAGTTTGAGACAGCCTGAGTAAGAGCAAGACTCCATCTCTACTAAAACAGAAAAGTTAGTAGGGTGGCAGGTACCCGTGGTCGCAGGTACTCAGGAGGCGGAGGCAAGAAGATGACTTGAGTCCAAGAGTTTGAGG
>CAUYON010058641.1:0-16461 GCA_963573935.1 Arctocebus calabarensis
CATTTGACCCTATAATTCCTTTACTGGGTATATACCCAGATGACCAAAAATTACAGAACAACAAAGATATCTGTACCAGATTGTTTATTGCAGCCCAATTCATAATTGCTAAGTCATGGAAGAAGCCCAAGAGCCCATCGATCCACAAATGGATTAATAAACTGTGGTACATGTATACCATGGAATATTATGCAGGCTTAAAGAAAGAGGGTGACTTTTCCTCTTTCATTTTTACATGGATGGAGCTGGAACATGTTCTCCTTAGCAAAGTATCTCTAGAATTGAAGAAAAAGTATCCAATGTATGCACCCCTAATATGAGACAAATTCTTTATCGTTCAAGTGAAGGCTACAACCCATTTATTGCACAGGAAGACGGGAAAAGGGGAGAGGGAGGGAAGGGGAGGGTGAGGGTCAGGGGAGATGGGACAAAGGGTGAGATCACATGTGTGGTACATATTCGAAGGGTCAGGAGAAAACTTCTAAATACGGATCAAAAATGTTTTCATATAGTGAACGAGAAAATATCATGAACGGTATGTCAATCAGGTTGATAAAATATCTCAGATTGCATGTGAAGCCCCCACACTGTACCCCATGGTTGAACTAATGTACACAGCTATGATTCAATAAAAAAAAATAAAATAAAATATCTATATGTTTTAAACATGCATGTATATAAATTTAATACAACTGATCGTAAAGATGAGCATCAAGCCAATGACAATGTGAATAGTATAACTTGTGCAGGAACAAATAAAGCAGGGAACAATAATAGGATGTGGTACCCTTATTTTAGAAAAGGTGGTGGCTGTATGTATAATTCTTTAAAAGTGAAGTCTGGAAATAAATATGAAAAAAATGTAAAAATTTTAACTCAGCATGTGTTGTTATGTTCTGTTTTCCTTTCTTTGTCTTATGCACAGCTTTTGAATTTTAAATGAAATTTAGCAAAAAATGTTAAAATATAATTACATTCAAATATCCTTATGAAAATACTTGTGTGCTTCTACAGACATATGCATATATGTGATCATGAAGGAGCAGGAAACGATGGTTGCCTCTGTAAACTGAGGGGCAGGGATTGATGAGAAAGTCAGCTTATACTGTATACCTCTTTCTTACCATGTAAGTGCATTATCTATACATATAAACAAACTAAAAACATATTTGATGAAATAATGAAAGAACAACAAAAAAAGGAACAAAAAAAATGGGAAAGGAGATTAAATGTAAGAAATACAAGTATGGAAATGTGTATGAGGAGGAGAGGAGTAGATATTAATTCTGAATCAAGACATCCAGCAAGGATTCTTACTAGAGTTACCATTTGAGCAATATCATAAAAAATAACTACCATATAACATAAGTAATATAAAAAAGAAATAAAAGCACATGAAGCCAGAAAATATCATAAGGTAATTTTTTTTTATAATCTGGAGATGTTAGGAGTTAATAGAATATGTTAATTGTGTTCAATATTGAAGAACTAGCTTTCTTCTTCTTTGTGTTTATCTGGTATAATTATCTAGCCTAAATTTCAACTTTCTGCTGTAGTTTTAAAGTATTTCTTAAAATAAATATCTAGTTCAAATTTTGAGTATTTGTACTGAGATATATGTATTCCACTTACTGTCATATATCATAACTATGTTTGTATCTTAGTTTTACCATCCCACCTACTTTTAATACTTAAAAACACTCATTGTAAGTCTTTTTCTTCCATTTTGTGGATGTGAGTGATTCTTCAGTATGTATACAGTGTTCAAATTTTTCACATTTTGTCCATTTTTATTAATTTTAAATACACTTATGGATTTAATAGATTGTATATTTTCTTCTATATGTACTCTAATGTACTATATATACTATAATGAATTAAGTTTATATATCATTAGAAACTATGCACTGAGTTTCCATTCTGTGTGATGAAAATTATATGCTCTATTTTGTAAAGACTTAATAAATGCCATATTTGACATGAGAAACCTGTTAAATAGATAAAAAATATAACATTCTAAGTAGATTTGCACATGAGTATATTAACAGTATCATTATTTCAAAATGTGAAGTAATTGATACCACGTAGCATATAATCAATGGGAATTGGTGTAATAAATGGGGCTATTTCAATATTATAGAAGAATATAAAGCCATGAAAATTATATTAAATGAATATTTAGTGACTTAAGAAATTGTTCAAAAGTTTGTCACATGAAAGAGTTTGTCATATATTTCAAAAGTATAATTCTAAATATGAAAAAAATGATAACTGAATATAAGCATATCCATTTACAGACACTATACAAATTATTTCTGTCATAGCCTAGAGGCATAAATTTCAAAGTTTTATCTAATTATGATCTAATGAAATGCCTTAAAGTTTGCATTATATTAATACAATGTGTTATGACAGGTCTTAGCGTGCAGATTGTTCTAGGTTCAATTCAAATGTTATGATTATGTGTTTCACTTTTATAATTTTGTGATAATTTCTATTTGTTAAAAGAGGACAATTTTGTCCCAAGAATAGAAATGTAGGACTTCTTATAGCTGAGCACCTAGGTATATTGTCGCAGTATATCAGCCATAATCTTTCTCTTAGCTATTGCTAATACCCTGAATGGGAATGTACATAATAGAATAAAATGTTTCCTAAGGCCTTTTGAGATACCCAGTGTTGTGTAATTTATGGCTGACAGACATAATAATTTTTCACATTTTAAAGCACAATTAATTGAAGAGATGACAGGTGTTAGAAATATGTTAGTGAATATTTCAACTATCCAATCAATATATGAGTGAATCAATATTCTATCTATAAATGGATCAATGAAGCTTTGAAGATGATGCTGCAAAATTTCTCTATATACTTCAAACACGTTTGTATACCCATTAATTGCCAAAGTAATATATATGTCACTGAATAACATGTAATCCACTAAAATTGTGACTATTTTTCTAAAATATATTAAATATAAGCAAGCCTTTATATAAATATTAAAGAAAAATTTGAAAAAGGAGGTTAGACTAGGTCCTGCCAAGGCTTTGCATGAGGGAGGAAAGGAGTTTGAACTAAATGATTCTAAAGATTTTTAAAAATCTAAGATGTATCTTGAATGCTAGTTACCCCTGCAAAGAATAATCAGTATAATGGGGTGAAGACTGAGAAATAAAAGTTCACAATTGTAAATGTTCCTTCCTTCCTTCCCTTGTGAAAGAACATCCCCCTATTTAAGGGTGTCCAACTGCTTTCTGTTCTGCCCCATCTTGTAAGAACAAAGAGTTGTCTTGGGACACACATCAGATCCACAAACACTAAGGAAAGCTGATGAGCAAAAGCAAAGGTCCATGCATGCTTTTCACAACAGACACCACAATAAGTAAAACAGTCCTCAAATAATCTGCATCCTGCACAGTGGATACCCTTGCCAGGACCCTAACCACCATTGTTGCTCCCAGGCCCAATTCCACATGAACTGGACTAGTGATAAATATTTTCTGCTAGCCATTGATTCTTTCCCCTAAGATATTGGAATCGGGCTTGGGAGATTTTCACTCAGACCTGCTTATGATCAAATATGTATATAACCTATAAATTCAAGTTTGCTCAGTGAAATGTGCTCAGTCATGAGCAGAGACTAGAGAAGGCTTTGATTCGAAATGGAAGATTTCAGTACAGAAAGTAATCAATGAGGGAGACTGAGTCGATTATAAGGGTCTACTATATTTTAGTCCTTGTGGATTCCAAAGAAAACCATCACTTACAGTTTGAATGCAAAATTTCATGAAACAACCATGTGTCCTGATATATTCTACTTTTGAATTGAAGGTAGCTGAAGTTAGTTTTAGTTGGTTGCAACTGTAGTTTCATGGAACCAAGTTATAAAAGAATGAGAAATTACTAAATAATTTTAAGAAAACTGGTCTCCAAATGCTTCTAAAATGCTATATACAAAAGACATAGTGAGAGAAGATAACAAGCATGTGGTCTCACCTACAAATGAGTAAAAGAAAAGATCATCAGTTAGGATTCTAACACAAGCTTGTTAGAGTACAGAATATTCCATTTTTTAAAAATTTTATCTCTCTGCTAAGCCACCCTTGGATTCTCAGTTTTTAATAGGGTTTTTGTAATTAGGCTTCGATAAGAATATTTCCTTTTGGAGACGTAGTCTGCTTTCGTTATATACTTCTTTGGGTCTCAGTGATTAATAACAGTGTCATTAAGTCTTGTTATACAGACTAGCAACATTAACCAGAAGGTGCCTGTGAAATAGTCTGAACCAGCACATGCAATAAATCATGCCTATTGCTTAGGCTGGAGTAAAAAGTATCTGATTATGCTAGAGGGTTCTTTTGTGGAGAGAAGATAAAACTCAAATTAAGTCTGGACTCCATTCTTAGATGTGATTGAGATTTTCTGCTTTTTATTAATGGATATATATCTTCTTTTAAATATATACTTTTTAATTACTATTATTTAAGTATATTTCTGGTTGATTTTCAGCAAGATACTTAAAAGTACAGACTTGTAAAATATTATGTCAGGAAAAAAACATGGATATAATTGAATCCCTCACTTCTTTTCACAGATTAATAGACAGAAAGTTACTTTTTCAAGGTCATATAGAAAAAAAGGTATAAATGTAGGGCTTAACTTCAGTTCTAGTGCCTCTTTACACTGAAGTTTCATTTTTAAATACATTACATACTCTTTCAATTATAAATACTATATTAATAAATAAACAATTTAATAGCCTTAGCTCAACATTTTAAAGACCATTTTTGGGCCCATTCATGTGTTAGTTTGTGAAGTTAATATGAAGAATAAATATTGTCAGCATTCTTGAGAAGACAAGGTAGACAGATATCAGAGTTACAGTTGCTAATACCTACTACCCTACATACTATAATAAGAAGATCAAAAATGTAATGGAGAAATATACAATATGTTTTGGAGTTTATGTAATAAATTTATTAGAAGAGGTAACAATTAGCTGAGTTGTGTTATATATGTTTGGTTTTTCAAAGTAGAAAAGAAACAGAACCTATTCATTGATTTTCAATCTTTGAGCATCCCTTGTGAAACTACAATTATCTTAAATTTCATATTTATTATCTTGCCCTCTGTCCATCTATCTACTTAGCTCCTTACAAGTGAGGGAAAGTCATCTATTTTTAACAATAGCATTCAGAGGGGACGACCCAGAAAAATATATTTGTGAAATACTGTTAACAATTGCACAATTAGTAAATATAAGAACCACAATTAAAATCCATGGTTTCATTATTGTTCCGACCAAGTAAAGGTTGTTTTATAAATCTGGGAGCAGTTAAGTTGGGTGCATAAATATTTAGGATTGATATGTCTACTTGTTGAATTATTCCCTTGGCCAGTATGTAGTGTCCAGTTTTGCTTTTCTTTAATTTTTTGGCTTTAAAGTAATTTTTGGCTTTGATGAAAATTGCAATTCCTGCTTTCTTGTTGTTTACATTTTCATGAAATATTATTTTATCTGCAGTCTTGATTTGTCATTAGGGGATAGATGCATTTCATGAAGATGGAATATACTTAGTTTGTATTTTTTTTTTAATCTATTCAGCCACCCTGTGTCTCTTCAGTGAGGAATTGAAGTTGTACACATTCATTTAGTGAATTGATAAGTAGGGTTAATTTCTGCTTGTTGTCTTGTGTGAGATTCTGTTGCATTATCATTTGGGTCTTTTGTTGTAACTAGGCTTTGTCCTTTAGTTTTTAGGTGTCTGCTTCACCAGGGTTCCATTGTGTTTTTTCTTTTTTCCTTCCCTTACTTTCTTGTTTTCCCTCCTTCTCTTTGTTCTTCAAGGCCATAGAGTTATGGTGAAAGAAAAAGAGAGGGAAGGAAAAGAATGAAAACAATAATATTATTATTATTAATGAAATAACAATTGAAGAAAACATTTTAAAAAGTAAAGAATAAATACATACATAAAACTGTGGTTAAAATAATTCTCGGTGGTGCTCTGGAAGAGATAACAAAAAGCACAAGGAAAAGGAGAGACAGAGAGAGAGATAAACAGAGAGAAAGTTGTGTTATAAAAGTTATGATCCTATTGGATATCCTGGAAACTTAAAAAACATATAGTGAGAACACTAGGTGGTGCTCCAAAATCAGCAGAAATAGCCCCTCCTGGCTAAGAAGATCCTGACTGAATTTCATATTTCCTGGCTTTCATCAACTGGTCATCTGGGAGATATGATTGACTTTCCTGTTCTGTTCTGGAAGTGAAAGCTGTACAGCAGGTATTTAAGACCCTAGGAGTAGTACTACAAGTATGGAGGGCATGGTGAATGGTTTACTATGGCACACCCTAGTTACAGAGGCCATGAATGAGTCAAGTGTCTGTGCTGGGGAGATGATTGCTCCTCAGTAATTCAAATGGGATCCAGAGGTTGAAAAGAGCTCCGTGGTGGGAGGCGGGGGAATGCAGGACCTTCTTGATCCTCTTGGTGAAGAGCTATAAGATCAGCCCAAGCTTAGAAGGCAGAGTTGAAGCCAGGTGCATGGATGGTCAACCATGAGAACTCATAGTCTCTGAAAGGCTGCACCAAGGGTCCACACAGGTGGACCTTCTCCAGCCTTTCCAAGGCCTGGCACTTGTGCACCCAACAGCCCAGTGGGCTTTCGGCCACTGTTTACTGTTTGCCCCCTTAGCCTTGCTGGACAGACCCACCTGGGATTTCAGTTAGTCACTGGCCCACCCCTGCAAAGTGAAGTCTGGCTGTCTAGCAGTCCAGATCTCCCAGCAATTCTACATGCAGGCTTCGCCCCTGGGTCACCACCCGGCCCTTCACTCACTTGCCATGCTGACATTCCTCCCTTTGATCCCTTCCACTTCCTTTCCAGTATCCCACACGGTCACTCTGCGCCTTCACAACACTGTTTCTGAGCAGAATGATCTAAATGGTGGTGGCTAGTTGTGTTTCTCCCCCACTTTCTTGGGAGAGGGAGGTGAGAAGATGACTCTAGTCTGACATCTAGGAGTTCTCCTTGCTTCACTTTTTCCCCTTTTGCTCTGCCAGAAGTCTTTCCCAGGTTTAGGTCAAAAACTATTTTATTACATTCTAAGTTTCTTTACGTCCCTGTTTCTATAAATATGCTTAAATTTTCTCATATCCTTTTAGCACCATTTCTATTTCCTACTCTCCTATGAGAACTATATTGTGTTTCGTAAAAGTACTTGAATATAAGTAGTCTTGTTAAGTATATAGTGTATTGGGGGATACATGATTTAAACTATATAAAAAGTAGTCTGCTATAAGAATCCTCATCTCTCTATTACTTAAAATTATATGTGCATTCTTATAAGTATTGGGAGACATTCTCTGTGATATATACCTAGAAGTGGAATTGCTGAACCTTAGAAAAAATATACACTTCATATCGATAAGTCATGCCAGATGATTTCTAGGATGGTCATAAGAACCTACACTCTGAGAATAGTGTGTGAGCTTCCCTTCTCCCTACATCCTTCTCAACCCTTGAGATTGTTATATTACAATGTGACATTTTGTAACCCTTGTAATTGTTATATTACAATGTAATATTTTGTTATTCTGGTGTATAATGTTTTATCACATTTGAAACATGGGTAAAGAATAGATCCTTCTTATTTTAACAGTCCAGAGTTTGGGATTGTTAATTACTAAAGCATACCCTGTCCTGACCGATTCAATGTCTGTTCAAGTTTTCACTCTGCTGAATATCTATAATCACATCAGCGGAGTGTCCTCGAGGTTGTAAAACTCAGAGTTTGCTATGGTGATTTGGATATTGTAAGTACTGTGAGCATTTTTATTTTCATTGGACCAGTATAAACCTTGTATTTTTGGAGAAATTTTGCTTATATAGAATTTATCATTTTTTCCCCACAGGAAACAGACATAAAGAAGAATTTTATCTCAGTCAATGGAAAACATATGCATTTCTTTCATTTTCAAAATAAATTCATTTTTCCAACCCAAGTGAACCTTTCCATACAATTTATTTTTAGTTAATGTTCATTGACTTTTATCTAGCAAATTTGTTTTAAAGATTAAAGAAACAAATTCAGGAAGAGAAAATTGACTGATAGCTATTAAATGACATAAAACGTTCGTACGACATAATGATTAATCTTTGCACTAAACTCATAAAACATGATGTAGTACTCTTATTAAAAATTATAATATGTAAGCTCATTTATATAGTACTATTCTAGGACGTCATCACTAACATTATCATTTTCTAGAAAATTTGAATTTTATTGGATACACATACACACAGATGCACTCAACCTCCTCACAGTGCCTGTTAATCTTGCTTCTCCGTTTCTCTCTCATGCTATAAATCTTTCACAGAAACGATTTCATTGAAATGGGTAAGAGACAGCACTACAAAGTTATATTGCCTTAGGCTTAGGAATAGCTATCGCTTCTGTGTTTTATAGGGTAAGCCCCATTATTTTGTCATTTTTTTCTTTGATTGTCACCTTTCATATTCTAGGTTTTATGCATCTACTGACAAAAGTTTCGATGAGCCAGTCAGAATCACACATCTATGAAGTACATCATTCCTTGCTATCACACACATTTAAAAGGTCCCTTGATGATGGGCGTTCAGGCAACTAATAATTTATCACTTCTTCAAATAATAAGGAAACGGCCTTCATTGCATACCTACTAAGTGGTAGTATGAGTGAAGTGTAAATTCTAAAGTTAAAATTTTGGGATTAAAAATATCATGTTTTTTTTTAATATAGATAGGTAACATTTGAACTAGAATACTTCCATTTAAAGGGAAGCACCTGTTAGTCTATGGTTTTTCCCACAGTAAGTTTTAGTTATTTTTTATAACAATTGCTTGCTGTCAGTTACATGGGGAGAAGTACAGGAGACTTGGCAGTACAAACTGCTCACAGCGGTCCTTCCTCACACAGGAGAGTTTGGCAAACTGAAGGACAGTTTGGAGCACACATTTCCTTTAGCCATGGAAGTATGACCATTCTCCTAAAAGGTACTGGGAGGCTGAGGTGAGTCGATTGCTGTGGGAATCAGTTTGCAGTGTAGTTAGACCAGGCATTTCTGGAGGGCTTGTTGCTCAGAGTCAAGGCTAGTAATAGCCTGCTGGTCTACACAGGATGTCTGGCACCTGGCAGGATCAGGCTAGAGTTCTGGGGGTCCTGTTGACCACAGTGCAGGATCCTGGTCACCACCCCTTCTTCCTGGGCTGCAGACACCCTATTGTTACCAGGTGGCTGAGAACAGAATGACCATCGCCCAAAGATTACTATGGCCTGAGTCCTGCCCAGGCATAGATAGAAATCAGTGAGGCCAGTTAGCCAAGTTTATCCCTAATTTGTAAAGAGCGAGTTGTAATCACATGGTGTACCTGTGTGATTGTCCTTTCCTTTGCTTACCTTCCTCTGATTGTTAATGATTACTTGAGGCACCTTGCTTTGAATAACTTGAATTAAGTCTATGCATCACACTGTCAACTTGATTTATGATTTTTTGATTGAATAAAGAGACCTATGGGAGAATGGCCAGAGCTGCACTTGCTGGCCTCACTGGAGGTGCTGCTGGCTTAGTGCGTGACTCCGACAGGCTCCCATCGGTTGTTTCCCCTCTGATACCCGAGTCTGAGTTTTTTCTCCTGTCAACTGCCCTGAGTGCAGATCTCAGCAAAGGTTGTGGGGACCCAGGTTCCCCAGATTGCTTGAGCTGAAAAATATAAAACCAGCCTGAGCAAAAGTGAGAACCATCTCTACTAAAAATAGAAAAAGCTCCAGCTGGGCATCATGGCCCTTGCCTGTGATCCTGTGAGGAGACCGAGGCAGGAGAATCTCTTGAGGACAAGAGTTTGAGGTTTCTGTGAACTATGACGATGCCACCATACTTTACCCAGGGAGACAGAGTGAGACTCTGTCTCAAAAATAAATAGATATATAAATATATACATACATACTCAAAATAGTCATTCTTGTAAATTTTGTGCTTTGGTTTTTTTTTTTTTTTTTTTGTGGAGACAGAGTCTTCCTTTATTGAACTCGGTAGAGTGCTGTGGCATCACAGCTCACAGCAACCTCCAACACCTGGGCTTAGGTGATTCTTTTGCCTCAGACTCCCGAGTAGCTGGGACTACAGGTGCCCACCACAATGCCTGGCTATTTTTTCTGTTTTGCATTTCTGCCAAGGCTGGGTTTGAACCTGCCACCTTCGGGATATGGGGCCAGCGCCCTACTCAATGAGCCACAGGTGCTATGAAGTCGTATAATCACACATCTCTTGTGTATTCCTTTTTCACTTAGGTGTAATGTTTTCAAGACTCACACATGCTGCAGCAGGTATCAGTAATTCATTCCTTTATATTGCCAAATAACATTCCATTGTATGGATATACCACATTCTACTTATTCATTCATCAGCGGATGGACCTTTGTGCTGTTTCTACTTTTTGGCTACGATGAATAATGCTGTTATGAACATTCATGTACAAGTTATTGTGTCGACATACGTTTTCATTCCTCTTGGAGTTGGGTCATATGGTAACTCTGTGTTTAGCATTTTTTTTCTTTTTTTTTTGGCCGGGGCTGGGTTTGAACCCGCCACCTCTGGCATATGGGGCCAGCGCCTTACCCCTTCGAGCCAAAGGCACCGCCCTGTGTTTAGCATTTTCAGGAGCTGCCAGATTGTTTCCCAAAGTGGCTGTACCATGTTTTAAACCCACCAGCCATGTATGAAGGTTCCCATTACTCCCCATCCTTGTCAGCATTTGCTGTTATCCGTTTTTTTGATTATAGCCATCCTGGTGAGCGTGGAGTGTGCATCTAACCATGTTGATTTGCACTTCTCTAGTGGCTGATGGTGGTGAGCATGTTGTCACGTGGTTATTGGACATTCATATAGCTTCTTTGGAGAAATGTCTATTCAAGTTCTCTGCCCATTTTCAAAAATCTTATTTTTCATATAAATGGCATCACATCACATTTGTTGTTCGGGTATCTTTGGAGAGCTTTCCATGATCTTTACAGACCTCCATAGACCTACCTCCCTATTTTTAGCAGTTGTCTAGGGTTTCACAGTGTGGCTATGCTGTGGGTATTTATTCAACCTCTATTTGATGGGCATTTAGGTTTTTTCAACAATTTTTTTTTTTGGATACAGAGTCTCACTCTGTCACTCTGGGTAGAGTGCTGTGGCATCATCGTAGCTCACAGAAACCTCAAACTCTTGGGTTCAAAATATTCTCTTGCCTCAGCCTTCTGACTAGCTGGGACTAAAGGCATGTGCCATCATGCCCAATTACTTTTTCTGTTTTTAGTAGAGACAGGGTCTCACTTCTGGTCAGTTTGGTCTCCAACTCCTGACCTCAAGCAATCCATCTGTCTTGGCCTCCCAGAGTCCTAGGATCACAGGAATGAGCCACCATGCCTGGCCTCAAAAATATTTTCTATAAATGAAAAGACAAGGTAACAAATGTTCTTATACACATTTTTTACCCACCCAAATGAGTCTTTCCAGAAAACAAAGACCCAGATATGGAATTCCTGGGTCAGCTTTTTAACTTCAATGGATATCAACGCATTGTTTTCCAAAAACTTAACTCACGTACACTTTCACCAGCGTTGTATGAGAGTACCTGTTTAGTTGCATCTTTACCAATACTAGATATTATCAGTCGTTTTATCTTTTCCCAATTCGTCAGGCAAAAAAAGAGATGCCATTATTTTAATTTTCATTTACCTGATTATTATTGAATGTGAATTTTTTTTCACTTGAGTATTGGCCATTTTCATTTTGTCTTCTGTGAAATGTGTTTATAGCTTTAGCTCATTTTCTAATTCTCTTATATATTCTACACATGGATCATTTTTCTGGTAGCCTGGTGCTGATTTTTTGTCACACAGAAATGTTAAATTTTGATGTTGCAGAAACACTCTTTTTCTCCTGCCCCAGATTGTGAGGGTTTTTTTCGTTTTTAGTTTTTTTTTTTTGAGACAGAGCCTCAAGCTGTCACCCTGGGTACAGTGCCGTGGCATCCACAGCTCACAGCAACCTCCAATTCCTGGGCTCAAGCGAGTCTCTTGCCTCTGCCTCCCAAGTAGCTGGGACTACAAGCGTTCACCACAACGCCCGGCCATTTTTTGGTTGCAGCCAGCATTGTTGTTTGGCGGGCCCGGGCTGGATTCAATCCCGCCAGCTCAGGTGTATGTGGCTGGCGCCTTAGCCCGTTGAGCCTCAGGCGCCGAGCCTCGTTTTTAGTTTTTGAGTTGGGGTCTTGGTATATTGCTGAGACTGGACTTAAACTCCTGGGCTTAAGCAATCTTCCATCCTTAGCCTCCCCAGTAGCTGAGACTACAGGCATGCACCGCCGTGCCTAATCCTCTAATGTTTTCATAAAACATTATTTTAAAAAAGAAATGCAGAGCTGAGTACAGTGGCACACATCTGTTATAATGTGTGACACACAGCTGCTTAGGAGACAGGGAGATCTCTTGAGCCCAGGAGTTCAAGGCTGCAGTAAGCTATGATCACACTTGTGAGCCACTGCACTCCAGCCTCGGTGACAGAAGATCACAGCTCTAAAAAAGTAAAATAAAAGAAAGGATTTATTGGCTCAGTGCCTGTAGCACATACACCAGAGCTGGCGGGTTTGAATCTAGCCTAGGCCTGCCAAACAACCATGACAACTACAATCAAAGACTAGCAGGATGTTGTGGTGGGCATCTGTAGTCCTAGCTACTTGGGAGTCTGAGGCAAGAGAATCACTTTAAGCCCAGAAGTTGGAGATTGCTGTGAGCTGTGACACCATGGCACACTACCCAGGGCGACAGCTTGAGGCTCTGTCTCAAAAAAAAAAAAATACAGAAAGGATTTATTATAGGCACAGCATGTAATCTGGCCTTTAAAAAAAGAAAAGGAAATGGAGAGAGATATTTTACATGGGTGACAATATTGAAATAAAACAAACTCATTTTCTTTAAGTGAATTAATTAATACAATTATAAATAAAATAATTACTAGAAGTTCCCAACATAAATGTTTATCAAACATATTAGTCCACTTGTTGAATCCATATGAATAAGAAAATGCATAATAACATTTCAATATTTTTTTCAAAGGATAATAGCCATTAAGAGTTGGCAAAACATATAGATAGATTCATAATTAAAATAGAGCGATTTATGAGTGGGATTAGATAAGTGGATCAGGAACAAGTTCATGTTAATATAGGTGACATTTCAAAAAAGCAGAATTCAATAAGTAGTTTTCATTCAAATGGCGATCTGTTTGGGAGGGGCATATTTATTTATGGAGTCATCAAATATTTAGGATTGCATAACACGTGCCAGCACCATCCATGTGGACTTTGGGGTGGGGCAGTGAACAAAATAGACAAAAGGACAAAAATTCCTGACCTCATGGAGCTGATATTCTGGTGAGAGAGGAAATCAGTCCCCATAAAATCAATAAAATAAAATAATAAATTATATAAAGTATTAGAAAGTTAGAAAATGCTATGGAAAGACATGGCAATTTTAATTAAAAAAAAGCCTTTGGGCTCGGCGCCTGTGGCTCAATGGGCTAAGGCGCCAGCCACGTACACCTGAGCTGGCGGGTTCGAATCTAGCCTGGGCCCGCCAAACAACAATGACAGCTGCAACCAAAAAATGGCCGGGCGTTGTGGCGGGTGCCTGTAGTCCCAGCTACTTGGGAGGCAGAGGCAAGAGACTCGCTTGAGCCCAGGAATTGGAGGTTGCTGTGAGCTGTGATGTCATGGCATTCTATCCAGGGTGACAGCTTGAGGCTCTGTCTCAAAAAAAAAGCCTTTGTAGGTAACTAGGGGAAGGGCCATCTTGGGTTGACAGCAGATAGTGCAAAGGCCCTGAGGCCCCAAAATGAGTTTGTTTGAACATTTTTTTTTTCAAAATCAGAGTTTTTGTTTTATTTGCTTTTTTACCAGATATATAAGTGATGTGATCATTTGGCTAGAACTCATTACCAGATGAAAAAGAAAGATGTGATTTTTTTAATGTTATTTTCAAATTTTTTTATTACTTTATATTAAATCATAACTTTGTACATTGATGCATTTATGGGGTTCAGGGTACTGCTTTGATATACAATGTGAAATGCTTACATTGAACTAAATAAACATCCATCACAATTATACTCATTTCTTAATAGTTTTGAAATGTACCATTGCATCATGCACATTAGGTGAGACCCCCCAAATATCCCCCCTTCTTCCAAATACCCCCTCCCCTTCCTTCTCTCTCCTCTTCCCTTCTACTTTCTGGACTATACTTATGTTTTGCCATTTATATGAGTGTGTAGGTGGTTATATATTGATTTCATGACTTTTTTGTTTTGAGACAGAGCCTCAAGCTGTCACCCTGGATAGAGTACTGTGGCATCACAGCTCACAGCAACCTCCAATTCCTGGGCTCAAGCGAGTCTCCTGCCTCTGCCTCCCAAGTAGCTGGGACTACAGGCGCCCGCCACAATGCTGGGCCATTTTTTGGTTGCAGCCGTCCTTGTTGTTTGGTGGGCGGGGCTGGATTCGAACCCACCAGCTCAACTGTTCGCGGCTGGCGCCTTAGCCCTCTGAGCCACAGGCGCCGAGCCTAATTTAAATAGTTTAAATAATTTCTGTTTAGTTACCCTAAGTATAAATGACCTGTCATGTGTACATGTTTAAGCTATTCTAAAACCATAACTTACATAAATAATCATTCATTCACTTTCTGTAAGACTTTAAAAATATTTAGATCTCTGGCATAAATGAGGGGTAATAATATCCTTTTGTCTGTCCCTTTCTCCAGAAATAAATGCTAAAACTTAACACAAAGATGATTTACTAATAAAAGCACAGTTTACAGGGCTGAGCATGGTGGCTCATGCCTATAATCCCAAGTGGATTTCTTGAGCATACAAATTCTAGACCATCCTGAGCAAGAGTGAGACCCTGTCTTTAAAAAAATAGCCGTGCGCTATAGCAAGGGCCTATAGTCGCAGCTACTTGGGAGGCCAAGGCAAGAGAATTGCTTGAGCCCAAGAATTTGAGGTTGCTGTGAGCTATGACTCTATAGCACTCTACCAAGTGTGACAAAGTGAGACTCATCTCAAAAAAAAAAAAAGTTCAGTTTATGTAAGTCCTATTTGAAGAACATTTTCATCTATATTTTTAGTGTTCACAAAGGCACTAGTTGACAAAGAATATTAAAAAGCAAGGAGAGAAATACTGGTAGGATTTAGTAATATAGGAATGAGAAGTTAGTTGTTCGTTTCTTTTTTTAAATAACTTTCAATTAAATACTATAGTATATCCTTCAACTATCTAATTTGGCTGCTGAATTCAAAATACATTTGATTAAGGCAGGCATGGTAGGTCATACCTATAAGCCTACCACTCTGGGAGGTCAAAGGAGGAGGATTGCTTGAGCTCAGGAATTTGAGACCAGCCTGAGCAAAGGGAGACCCTGTCTCTACTAAAAATAGTTGGGTGTGGTGATGCATGCCTGTAGTCCCAGCTACTCTGGAGGCTAAGGCAGGAGGATTGCTTGAGCCCAAGAGTTAGTTAGAGGTTGCTGTGAACTAGGCCAAGGCCATGACACTCCATCCTGGATAACAGTAAGACTTTTTTATTTATTTTTTTTGAGTCTCAAGCTGTCACCCTGGGGAGAATCTGGGGAAGAGTACTGTGGCATCATGGCTCGCAGCAACCTCCAACTCTTGAGCTTGAGGTACCCTCTTGCCTGAGTTTTTGTATTTTTTAGTAGGGGTGGGGGTTGGGGGGGTGGGAGTGTGTGTCTTGATCTTGCTCAGGCTGGTCTCCAACCTGGGAGCTCAAGCAATCCACCCACCTCAGCCTCTCAGAGTGCTAGGATCACAGGTGTGAGCCATGGCACCCGCCAGGACTGTCTAAAAAAAAACTTTGATTAGCATGTCTAATGCTTTGTAGTGTGTGTTTCTTAAATCTCTAGAGAATTTTTCTCCCCCTTGGCAGGGATTTCTCATGAATCTTTAGAGAATTTAATGGATGCTAGTTTTAGTTTGGAATAAAAGGAGGCAGTCTTAAAGTATGTATTTTTCTTTAAAACTATAGAACTCTAAACATACAGAAGAGTAATGGTTTAATTCCTGAGAAAGGTAATTTAATTGCTTCTAAAATAGGAAGAGAGTATAATTCTAAATTTAGTCTATTATATGCATATAGGGAAGTCATAAGATCCCATTCTTTTTTTTTCTTTTTTGACACAGAGCCTCAAGCTGTTGCCCTGGGTAGAGTCCCATGGCATCATAGCTCATAGCAACCTCCAACTCCTAGGCTCAAATGATTCTCTTGCCACAGCCTCCAAAGTAGCTGGGACTACAGACGCCCAGCACAAATCCTGGCTATTTTTTGGTTGTAGTTGTCATCGTTGTTTGGCAGGC
>CAUYON010058643.1:0-23893 GCA_963573935.1 Arctocebus calabarensis
CCGCCAAAGAATAATGACAGCTGCAACCAAAAAATGGCCAGGCGTTGTGGCAGGCGCCTGTAGTCCCAGCTACTTGGGAGATGGAGGCAGGAGACTCGCTTGAGACCAGGAATTGGAGGTTGCTGTGAGCTGTGATGCCACGGCACTCTATCCAGGGTGACAGCTTGAGGCTCTGTCTCAAAAAAAAAAAAAGAGTGAGATAGAATAAAGCTTTTAAGGTATCATCTAAAACAGTGGTCCCCAAGCTTTCTGGCAGCAGGGACCACTTTCATGGAAGATAAATTTTTCCACAGATTGAGGGGGTGAAATGGTCCAGGATGATTCGAGCACATTACATTCATTGTGCACTTCGCTTCTATTATTATTACATTGCAATATATAACGAAATAATTATGCAACTCACCATACTGTAGAATCAGTAGGAGCCCTCAGGTTGTTTTCCTGTAACAAGACAGACCCAGCACAACATCACTGCTCCTCTCAGGTCATCAGGCATTAGATTCTCATAATGACTGCACAAACTAGATCCGTCACTTGTGCAGTTTGTACTAGGGTTCTCCTGTGAGAATCTAATGCTGCTGCTGATGTGATGGGAGGCAGAGCTCAGGCAGTGATGCAAGTGATGGGGAGCGGCTGTAAACACAGATGAGGCTTTCCTTGCTTACCAACGACTCACCTCCTGCAGTACGGCCTGTTTCCTAATAGGCCATGAACGAGAAGCAGTCTGCTGCCTAATAGTTGGGGACCGCAGATCTACACCATACCTCAAGGCATCAGCCAAACCACTGAATTATTTTGTGTTGATTACATGCAGGTTTATTTTCCTTTATAGGATATATATATAGTTGTTAGCAAATATCACATTATCTCAGTATAGTATTGTCTTCCCACATGATTGAGTTAAAGTGATTTTGCATTGTTGTTGATATAAAGGGAAGTCAAGTCTTACAAAAGTCTTAACAAAAGTCCATTGTTATATTTGTTTTATTGTTGTTGCTTTTTATTATTAAATCATAGCTGGCTTGGCACCTGTGGCTTAAGCGGCTAAGGCACCAGCCACATACACCTTAGCTGATGATTCGAATGCAGCCCAGGCCCGCCAAACAACAATGAAAGCTGCAACCAAAAAATGGCCAGGCGTTGTGACAGGCACCTGTAGTCCCACCTACTTGGGAGGCTGAGACAGAAGAATCACTTGAGCCCAGGATTTGGAGGTTGCTATGAAATATGATGCCACAGTACTCTACCCAGGGCAACAGCTTCAGGCTCTGTCTCAAAAATAAATAAATAAATAAATAAAAATAAATCATAGCTGTGTACATTAATGCAATCACAGAGTACCATGTACTGGTTTTATATACACTTTGAAAGATTTTCATCAAACTGGCTAACATAGCCTTTGTGGCATTTCCTTAGCTATTGTGTTAAGACTTTTATATTCTACACTTCGTAAATTTCACATGTACCCTTGTAAGATGCATGGTAGGTGTAGTCCCGCCAATTACCCTCCCTTGTTATATTTGTTTATGATTCTCTCTCCTCCACTTGACTGTATGGTTATTAAGAACTTCTTTGTATCTGCTAACTGCCAGTGCTTAATAAATGTTTTTTTTTAATAAATGTTTGATGAGGAAATGAAAGAATGATCTTTCATCCTTCTAGTTGAGTATTCCCTGCCTTTATAACTGAGCTCAGTGACTATTTCTTGTACTCTGGAGACATGCAGGTAATACTTTGATGTGCCAGACTTCAAAATTTTCTAAGGCCTTTCACATACATTAAAAAATAAGTTTTAATTAAATTAATCTAAAAAATACACCTTGACCACAGGAGTTTCCCTTTTACACAAATGGAGTCAAAAATTGTCTCCTTCCTTCCAGCTGGTCCACTAAATATTGGTCTCTAAAGGCAGGATTTGAAAGTGAACAACTCAGATGCCAGGGAGAAGCCTTACAACCCTCTTCAACTGAAGAAAGCCAAGAAGTAAAGAAGCTACAATTCAAAAGGAATTCAGGCTTGGACTCTGGAAAATTTTATGGAACACAAAATACAAGAAGCATCAAAATGCTTCCCTAAAAGAGGTACAGAATCACCACAAAACTGCCTAACACAATTGCTCCATCGCAGGTGAGGGATGGGAATGGATTCAATTTTTGTGCAGAAAAAAACTAGCCACCAGAGGGAGCCGTACCCCAATGGGACTCCCTCCGAAGCTCCCTGTACAGGGTGCTTGGGTTGAAGACCAACCACCAGCCAGTCTCAAAACTCTCATGGTGATTTTCCCAGCCGATCCTCCATAAACTGTGCTCAGTGAAAAATGACGTATCTTCTGCTCCAGGCTTCCAGATCAGAACATTGTTTCTTAGAGGCAGAGACTGACACGGGATCCACACTGTCCTAGCTGGAGAGTTCTATCAGATACAGATGCCAGGAGAAGCATCACTACTACCCTCTTCACCTTACACCATGGGTGCCTACCCTATTCTTGCATCTGTTTATGAATATAGTGATTTACATATGGTTAATGTATGTATGCTACTCACCTTAACTGATGATGAATAAATCAGAACAATATGAGAACATATGAAACAGTCAAGTTTAATTTAGTAATTAATAATTAAGATTAAGAGAACTATTTGTCATTTAGAAACACTAGGATTCATCCTTTTAATTACCATCTGGATTTCTTGTATATTATTTGATTTGTTTGTTTTTGTTCAAAAGCCCTCAAATTTTACTAATTTGACATGCCAGATACTCAGCTAATTACCTCAGCAGAAAATAAAACAAATCATGTAGGAGCTGGGCATTTGAACCACTCTGGTGACTAAGAAAGTATGAGGACGGCAAGGGACACCTGCATTCTGCGCATATTATCTGCCAAGTACCTGTGGGGCTGTACCAGGTCAGGTCATTTTGTTCCCCTCAATCTCAGAGGATTGAGCTGAAGCAGAGAATTTTAGGAGATTTTTTTGCAGTTTTGGGCCGAGGCTGGGTTTGAACCCGCCACCTCCAGCATATGGGGCCAGCACCCTACTCCTTTGAGCCACAGGCACCGCCCTGAGAATGTTAGTTTTTAAATGAACCCCTTCTTCTATAATGGAAGGACAATATTATACCAATGTCCTGGCTTTGGGGAGGTGACAAACAGGTTCCATTTGGTTTTGCCCAAGTATAGAAGGTTTTGCTGTCCGTTCTGTACCACCTTGACAAGTCTCTACAGCCACGTCTCCCAGCAACCACAGGGGTGGGGCTCGAGAATGTTAGACAGATGCCCCAATACCAGCTGCCTACACAGAGTAAGTCACCAGGCCTGTCATAATTGTGCTCAGTTCAGCAGCCAAACAGGGACTTGAACGAGGGGTTTATTCCCCAAGCCAGGAAACAGCACTGGGTAAGCAGCCTAACATGGCTGCTGCTCTAGCAGTCCCCACCTACCCCTGCTCTGCCATCCTTAGCAAGTGGTTGCAAAATGGTTGGGGCATCTGCAGGCATCATGCCTCCATTTCAGGCAGGAAAAGATAGAAAGGGGAAGGCAGAAGGCCCGTGCCAGCTGAGTCTGTCCATTTTTCTTAGGAAAACAATAGCTTTCCTAGAGCCTCTTCCAGTGGAAGATCTAAACCTTTCATTCACCTCTCATTAGCCAGTCTAGCCACATGACCTTGAAGGAAGCCCAGGAAATTTTTAGTAGGCACATTGCCACCATGAACCAAATTGGAATATAACGGCAAAGGGAACAAGGTGAATAGAAATTGAATAAACCAGTAGCTGCATATACCCCAGGAAGGCGTATTGGGAGGCAAATGGGGGTCCTCATGCTAGCTGTCCACAAGGAAGTCATCAACAGACATTTACAAGAAATCCACTAGGGAAGCTCTTCTCCTGAGGACACCGGCTTCCTCCCACAGAGACTGGGCTTCCTGTGACACCCACAGAGGCCAAAGACCTCTAGAGCCCAACTCCACACCCACCAGACTCTGGTCCCCCATCCAGGCCCGGCAGACCTGCCTCCTTATTCACTTTCCTTCGTCTCTGCCTCTTCTCCAGCTCTGAGAGATCTTTGCCCTTCCTCACTTCCCAAACCTCTAACCCACGCAGTGAACTTCTAAACCATAGAATCCAGCAGTGCTTTCCTTTCTTTGCTCCTGTTTCACCTTTCTCTTAGATAACAAACAGGACACTCACTGAATGGGTAAAAGGTCCAGGGTATAAGGAAGCCCCAGCAACAAAAAAGCAATTTAGATTTTCAATTTTCATCGCTCTTCTCTTTCTCAAAAACACCAGAGTCGGCATGTTTGGGGTAGGTGAATGAGAGGTTCCCGGGGCCCTCCCTAGAGGCCTGGGAGGAATTGGCCAAGGAAAGTTTAAAATTCACTGAGTTGGGAAACCTCTATAGTTTCTTCTGGCTTGAAAAGTTCTATGATTCCATCTTAAAAAGCAAACCCTTGATCTATCTTCCCAAAACCTGAGAACAGCAATACGTAGTAAGTATAACAGGTAAAGTGAACCATGATTGACATGGGTGTCCCAGCCTCTCCTTGACCCTGGTCATCCTCTTGGCCTGGTTCAGACTATCTGCAGGGTATGGAGGTAAGGAATCAATATGGAGAAAAAAAGAAGAGATACCAGATCAAAAGTTAAACATAGAAATATCATAGGACCCAGCAATCCTACTCCCAGGTATATACCCAAGGAATTAAAAATAGAGACTCAAACACTTGTACACTCATGTTTATAGCAGCATTGTCCACAGTAGCCAGAAGGAGGGAACAACCCCATGGCCCATCAACAGATGAGCCACGAACAAATAGTGGAATATTATTTAGCCATCAAAAGAAGTGAAGTACAGACAGTCCCCGGGTTACAAACAAGATAGGTTCTGTAGGTTTGTTCTTAGGTTGAATTTGTATGTAAGTTGGAACAAGTACATTTAGCTGTCACCTATAACAGCCTCTGTAAGTGTGAGTCCTATGTCAGTGAGACGTCTGTAACTTGGGGATTTACTGGACATATTGTAATATCCTCTGTTCATAAGTGGGAGTTCTACATAAGTTGGATGTTTGTAACTTGGAGACAGCCTGTACTAATACATGCTGGATGAACCTCAGAAACATTATGCTAATTGAAAGGAAAAAGTCACAAAAGCCCACATATTGTATGGCTCTACTTACACAAAATGTCCAGAATAGTTAAATCCATACAAGGGAAAGCAGATGGGTGGTTGTCAGGGTGGGGGAGGGGAGGATGGGGAGTGACTGCTTCATGGGCACGTGGTTTTAGTTGAGGAAGGTGATCTATAAGAGGTGGCACCAGGGAGCATCAGCGGGGAGAGTGTTCCAGGACAATGGCCATGGAAAGAGCCCTGCAGGTGTGAGAGAGTGAACCAGAGAGGCCCAGCAGATGGTCCAAGTGAAGGACTCCAGCCCTGCCACAGCTGAGAGCAGAGCTCTGAACCAGACTGTTGGGTTTTCATTTCCGGTCTTGTTACTTACCAACTGTAACCCTGAGCAAGTAACTTAACCTTTCTGTACCTCGATTTCCTCATCTGTAACATGGAGATGATAATACCACCTAACTCATGGGATTGTTAAAAAGGGCTAAGTGAATTATTCCTTATGACGCTATCTAGGTAGTGTGCGTGATTACTTAGCGTTCATTTCAGCCTTCTGTGAATGCCGCCTGGTCTTTGTCCTTTATCATTTGATCCTTTATCATGGACCTTCTTCTCTGACTAAGCAGTTCCAGAATTGAGCCATATTAGTTGTGCTTTATAAACTTGATATGAAGTGTTTCCTTATTCCTTAGAATTTTTAATGTGAAGTTTGAAACAATTATAAATAACATCACCTTCAAGAAAAGCTACCTTTACGGCCGTGCCTGTGGCTCAGTGAGTAGGACGCCGGATCCCTATACCAAGGGTGGCAGGTTCAAACCCGGCCCCAGCCAAATTGCAACAAAAAATAGCTGGGTATGCCTGTGGTCCCAGCTACTTGGGAGGCTGAGGCAAGAGAATCGCCTAAGCCCAAGAGCTGGAGGTTGCTGTGAGCTGTGATGCCATTGCACTCTACAGAGGGCAACAAAGTGACATTCTGTCTCTAAAAAAAAAAGAAAGAAAGAAAGAAAGAAAAGCTACCTTCTACCTCAGATTCTAGAGAACTTCTGAATGCTCTGGAAGTCTACACTTTTCCACTGTGTTAGTTTCCTAAGGCTGCTATAACAAAGCACAGCAAACTCAGTGTATTAAAGCAGCTAAATCTGTTTTCCCACATTTCTGTAGGCTAGAAGTCTGAATTCAAGGTGGCAGTGGGGCCATGTCCCCTCCAAAGCCTCCAGTGAAAAGCATCCTCCAAGCATCCCTTGGCTTGTGGCAGTGTAATGTCTGCCGCCACCTTCCCACAGCTGTTTTCTGTGTGTCTTCGTATCATCTTCCCTCTGTGTCTGTGTCCAAATGTCCTTGTCTGATATGGACACCAGTCACATTGGACTGGGGCCCACACTCTATTATTACTGCATCCTAACTTAACTAATTGCATTTGCAATGACCTCACCTCCAAATAGACTCATTCTGAGGTACTGGGGCTGAAGACATCCCCGTATCTCCTGGGGGCACAGTTTGAGCCATAACACTCACCCATCCCTGTAGCTCTCCTGGTGCATTCATGAGCCCCACGGCCACACTTCCATGTGCCAACCAGTCTCAAGGGAGAGGAAAGCGCCCCCCTTCTGTCACAGCTTCCTGTGATGCACAGCGTTCTGCACTCACACCGCGTGACGTGCCCACATGAGGTTGCTGTGCTAGTCTGTGACCCACTTGAGGATGGGGACTACGTCGTATCAACACTGAAGGGTGGAAAGTCCTAGCAGAGTACCATGTACATGAAACGGAGACTCCAACCGATGAAAGAAAGGATGGAAGGAAATGGAGAAGGGAGGGAGGAAGTGAACGCAAATATAGTCTCAACAGCCCCCACCTGGAAGTGGTTCCACACCCTCTGCTCCCCTTTTCTTTCCCACCTCTTCTTTCTGTCACATGGGCCCCCATTTTTGCCTCTATCAAGGCTCTGCTCTGACCACAGCTAGAGCTGATAATTCCAGCAGCTCTTAAACAGCAAGAACTCCCTCTGGCCACTACATCCAACTCTGTGATGGCCTCACAAGGCCAGAGAACACAAACTCTCCCTGACTCCCTACAGCTCAGCAGAATGCTCACGTTAATAACACAGCTAAGCCTCACTGAGTACTTACAACGTGCCAGGCACTGTTCTGTCCTCACATCATCAGCTCACATAGTTCAATGTGGCAGAAACTAGTGTTATTCTCACTTTACATATGAGGACACGGAAGCTTAGAGAGTTAAGTAACTTGGCCAAGGTGAAAAATGGGAACCAGAATGTGAATCCAAGCAATATCTAGACTTGCAAAAGGACAGCTGCCCATCTATTCAATGCCATGCTGGAATAGTACCTGGTAGACCCACCCCAGAACCACTCCATTCTCTAGGGATGGGGTTCCCTTTATTGACTCATTCTCTACCATTGATTAGGATATTCATCAACTCCTCAAGGGTAGATGTTAATTTATAGAAACTGAGAGTGAGTCAAATGATCCTTGATGATAACAAGGCAGGTGAGTTTCTTTCCAGTGAACAAGATAACCCCAAAAGCGAGTTTTAGTGTCCTCTAGATTAGCCAGTTTTGTGTCTGCTTGAACGATTTTTTTTTTTTTTTTAGACAGAACCTCAAGCTGTTACCCTGAGTAGAGTGCTGTGCAACACAGCTCACAGCCACCTCCAACTGCTGGATTTAAGTGATTCTCTTGCCTCAGCCTCCCAAGTAGCTGGGACTATAGGCGCCCGTCACAGCGCCTGGCTATTTTTTGGTTGAGTTGTCATTGTTTGGCAGGCCCAGGGTGGATTTGAACCTGCCAGCTCTGGTGTATGTGGCTGGCGCCTTAGTCACTTGAGCTACAGGCGCCAAACCTGATTGAACAATCTTATCAGAGCATTCTTTCTTTCAAAGATCATGAATACTTCTGTCTCAGCTATAATTCTTTGAACCAGGTTTACCATCCTGTTAATTCTCTTATTGAGTTAATTAAATCTGTTGCACCTTCATTCTATATTTGTATGAAAGGTGTATTTTTAAAGTTTTGAAATTTTCACTGGGCACCCTAAAACCTACATGCTTAACCACTGTACTCGATAATAATTGAATGAAAGCCAAATCAGAAAATATATGCTGATTGTGTTTAAGAAAGGAGTACAAACCCCAACTGAAACCCACCAGTTCCTAAAACAGTAATAAGGAAATTAGGGCCAATGAGTATACTATAGTTTATGTAGACATTAACTCCCCACAAAGGCAGAAAACAACAAAAGCTATTTTGGAGAAACTTCATCTACTGGTTTCTTTGGGAGTAAGACAGGAAGTGAAACCAAAAAAGAGGCCATCCCTAGGAGAGTGAACTGTGTGTTTTCCACAGGGTGTGACCCCAAGGGAATTCTTAAAAGGGAAAACACCCAGGGCCTGGCCCAGTAGAAACCAAGGGGCCTAACTCAAGACTGCTAATAGACTGCTAATAGAAGTTAATAAGTTCTTTCATTTATTGTTACTTGGAATGTACAAAGTACTTAATAAATATTGAATGAATCAACAAAGTGCTTCCCTAAGCAGAGAAGTTATCGCTGCAAAAAATAAAACCAAGCTGATCCCATTCAATTGAAGACATCTTTCAGGGCCATTGAAGTTACTTCCTTTATTTTGCTGAAAGATTACAACGCACCTACTTAGTTCCAAATCCTAATAACTTGCTAATGGTACTTAACTATGTAAGAAAGACGATGACCAGCCTAGTTTTTAAGTGTTCAAAATGGAGGCATACATTAAATACCCATCGCCTTCCTCAGCGTTTCTCTTCTTGGGCGGTTAAGGATCTCTGTGATTTCCTGTGTGGAAGGACACTAGGACATGGCGAAACCTGGGGGGCGAGGGGTGGCGGCAGGGAGAATGAAGGGAAGTGAGACAGCACCCTCACCGCCCTCACGTGATGAAGTCCCCACATATGTCAAAGAAATTAGCAGATAAACTCAACAAAGGGAGTCCCAGGAAACCCCTCCCGTCCCCTCACAGCCATGAGGCTCTTTCCCAGATCTCCTGCCTGTAGCTCTCTCCACCTCTTGGGCTTTCAAAGAATTGCTTACAAGTGAACCCTTAAGAAAGCCTAAGGCACAGGCTACGACTCACACACTTGGCCACCAATAAAGAACACACAACCTGGGCTCATTCAAGCAGGATAGGGCCGGGGCCTCGGTCCTCTCGCCAAGTTCCCCCGAGTGATTGTAATCCACACCCAAGTTTGAAAATCACTAATGTAGGCCCCCTAAGACCTGGCCCAAAGTCCGAACAGAAAATAATTACCCGGTTACCAGATGATTCACCACGGGCTTTACATAACTTCCAGTTTTCTCACATTTTAAGAGTAAAAGTGCATCATTTTCATATAATTTTAAATGCCTACTGTGTAACTGGAACTAAGCTGTAAGAGGGTTTGGAAATCCTCTCTCTTCCCTCAAACAATGTAAGGTTTCTTATATGGTGCTGAAACAATAGGCATTATTGACCACGTGCCAGACATTGAGGATACACAGATGTTTAAGCCACTGTCTCTGCCCTTAATGCTGTAGTGGAGGAAACAGCAAATCAGATGATGACAGTGAGCGTTCTCACGTATCAAGCACTTCCTTTGTACCAGCTTTGTGCTGAGCAGTTTACCTGAATGAGTGTGTTTACTCTTTGTATGAACCCTGTGAGATAGGATCATGTGCCCTCAGTTCATATTTAAAGAAACAAAACTTACAAATGTTAGGGAAAAAACTTGCACATTCCAAGAACTGATGAATGGATAAACAGAATATAGTGCATCCATACAACAGAATATCACTCGGCCACAACAGGAGGAGGTACTGATACACCGTCCACATCGACGAACCCTGCAAATGCTTTGCCAAAAGACAGAATTCAGATACTCACATGATAACGTTTACATGAAATGGCAAGAATAGGTGAATCCAGAGAGACAGGAGTATCAATTGGTAGTTGCAGGAGACTGGGGAAGAGAAATGACCGCTAATGGGAATGGGGTTTCATTTGGGATGATGAAAATGTTCTGGCATTAGAAAGTAATGATGATTGTATAACCTTGTGAATGTACTAAAATCCATCAAACCATATACTTTTAAATGGTAGGTTTTGCGGTATGTGGATTATCTCAATTAAAAAAGAAAGGAAGAAAAAACTTGCCCAAACCATACAGCCATAGAGCTGGGCCTTGAACCTGGGTCATTCATACCTGGAGGCCCGTGCATGTGACCACTGTGCTACACTGCCCCCAGAAAGGAAAATAAACTGGCAACTATATTCCTATACGGTGATGAGGTGTGCACGAGAGACTGTGGGGGCAAAGGAGGGGCACTCCCAACATTCAGTTGGGACAGAATTCCAACAAGAATGACAGGAAAATACTAGACAGTATCTGATGCAGGGCTGGGTGGAGGGTGCCGACCACAGGGAGAGTGTTAGAGAGGGGAGAGCTCATCAGGCAACCCCAGCAGCTGAGGAAGTCTTTGGGGAGAACACAGCCTCTCAGCCAAACTTGGAAGGAAGGGCAGACATGAGTTAAACTGAGGAAGGGCCAGAAAACACAAGAAGAAATGCTCTTATCACACTGTTGGGGAGCATATCCTCTCCGTGGAGGAAGGAGCAACAGACAGTTATTTATCAGAATAAAATCTCTCAGGAATTAGGGGTCTGATTAAAGTAGGGATTAAGCAATCCAGTGTCCACAGACTCATCTTTCCTGGGTGGCAGGGTGGAGGGATACTGCCTACAAAGATCATGAACTTTCACAATTGTTTTTTGTAAAGACGAGGTCTCACTCTGTCACTCAGGCTGGGGGACGGTGACCCAATCACAGCTCACTGCAATCTTGAACTCCTGGGGCTCAAGTGATTCTCCTGCCTCAGTCTCTCAAGTACCTGGGACTGTTGGCACACACCACCCCACCCAGCTAACTTTCTTTTTGGTAGAGATGGGGTCTTACTATGTTGCCCAGGCTGGTCTCAAACTCCTGGCCTCAAGCAATCTGCCTGCTTCAGCCCTCACAAAGTGCTGGGATTATTGGCATGAGCACTTTCCCCAGACACGTTTACAACATTTTGCGTGTGTGCACACATGTTCATTTTCCAGGAATGACCCATTGTTTTGTTTTTAAAGAGCAACATGACCCCCAAAAGAGATTTAAGAACTTCCAGCTTGGAGAGTGGCTGAGTGTTTGTCAGAATATTTGTTCCTGGGCAAAGACAAAAACGCTACACAAACGTGCACAGAAAGCGTGCAGTGATGTTGTTTAGTGATAAAACAGTACTGGACTACAGCTGACTCCTAAGGGCCAGTTGTTAAATTTTCAGGAACTTTGGGATCTGGTAGTTAAGCACAGCTATTTTTAAAAATTAAATTATGAGAACTTTAAATCATGTTAAAAACAAAAGTAATAAGTACTTAGAACCCATGACTTACTAACTATTTTACTACTTTTCTATTATGTATGCTCTTTTGGTGATTCACGTCTGTTGTATGGTGGCAGCGCCCTTTATTGTACTACTGAGCATCTCTTCCCAGCTTCCCATCCAGTGATATCACATTGAAAGCTGAAATTCAGAGAATATAGGAGTATTTGCACCATGGAAATTGACAAACACTACATGTCTATGCTCTTCTGTTTTTTGGAGATTTAAGCATTTTCCAGCACACCTCTAGATAAGGTAGGCTCTCGGCTGCATTAAGAAATAACTATGAAGTATTGGTAGACTTCCTGGAACAAACCACTAGTTAGGCAACACATTTACTGATTCCTTCAAGATATTTTTCTAAGCTGTAGAGATACAGCAACTAACAAAATGCACCACATTAGAGTCTTTGTTTCTTGGTCTTTAGAGTCTAGTGAGGAGAAACAGATGTTAAAAGGCATTAAAAAGTAATTCATATACTAAAATAAAGAGTGGCACATGTTATGGAGAAAAATAATACAGGGAAAGGTAGAAGGAGTTATAGGTCAGGCTGAGGGAGACACTGGCAATTTCAAATAGGATGGTCAGTGCAGGCACAAAGGCTCATGTCTAACCCCAGCAGTTTGGAAGGCCAAAGCAGGAGGATCACTTGAGGCCAGGAGTTTGAGACCAGCCTGGGCAACATAGCAAGACCCTATCTCTCAAAAAAAATTAAAAATTAACCAGGCATGGTAGCATGTGCCTGTAGGCGCAGCCACTCAGGAATCTAAGGCAGGAGGATGGTTTCAGCTCAAGAGTTTAAAACTGCAGTGAGCAATGATCTGGCCCCTGCACCTTGGCCTAGATAATAGAATGAGACCCTGTCTCAATTTTTTTTTTAAGTAGTTAAGGAGGGTCTCACTGAGTAGAGGCTTTTAGGACATGAGCATGCAAAGCATATGATATCTGGGGGAAGAAAATTCTAGGAGGAAAACCAGCAAGGGCAATATTCTGGGGCAGGAACCCAGCTGGTGTGTTGGAGGAATACTAAGAAGAAAGTTAGAGGGGGAAGTGGGATGGGAGGAGATGAGGTGAGGGGAGTCGGGAGGACTGGGGTGGGGAGGGCCTTGCAGGCTACTGTATTGAGCTAGAAGCCACAAAGGGTTTGGGTAGGGGACTGACGTTATCCACTAACATCTTAGCAGGATCACCCTGCCCACTGTATTGAGAACAGATAGGAAAGGGGCTGGGGCAGAGCAGGAAGATGACTTAGGATGCTGGTGTTGCCCTGCTGGAGTAAAAGCCCCCCCTCCCACCATCCTTTACCTCGAAAAGCAGGGCTACTTGAGTAAGTGTCCAGTCTGTCCTTGCAATGTCATCTCACAATGATCCTATTTAATCCCTTCTCTGTAAGAAAATTAAAAAAGAGAAAAGAGAAAATCAGGCTTGACATGAGGGTTACATTTTCCCATGAAATAAGGGGGAAAAAATAAATCGCAATTTGCATTTTTGACAGTCAGGAAAATTGAATGAACTCAAGCAGCCCTAGGATGAAAAAAGCTAATGTTAGTAAGTTAAAAATAACAATGCACTACAGACTGTGCTGGAATAATTAGTCCCGAAAAGGGGGTGCCCCAGTGATCCCATTACATTTCCTCGGATGACTTTCCCAAGCCCTGGCAGGTGAGTAATAGGAAACTGCTGGATCACTAGGCACAATGGTCTGGTTTAAAAAGCCTATAATTTAATGTTGAAACAAATGGCAGAGTTCAAAAACACCAAGATCAATTAGATGATAGTTAAGGAAAATGGCATGCACTCATACCCTATAAATAGCTCTCTTGGGATGTCCTATCATGCTGTGCCCTTCTCTATATGTCAAGACCATGAGCTGCTAGCATTCCTGGACACCTGCCAAATACTCATGGGTAGGTCTTGTGTGCATTTAAATTGCATAGCACCATTCAATTTTGATGACAAAGATTGAAGGAGTTTTTTTCCTAAACTGTGCTTACCAAAACCAAGACCCACTGCTTGGAGGGCTAATGCTTTGCTGCAATTAGTGACTTTTTTTTTTTAACACTGCTGACTGACTTGGTGAGTTAAAACAAAAACCAATTACTCTCCGAGATCAAAATCTTCAATGCCTCAAGAGCTGTTTTAATTTGGTTTTAGAATTATGGGCTGGCTTTCTCTCTCCCCTATTGGTGTCAGAGGTAGCCAAATTAAAAACATCTTCAAGTAATGGAAAGTTACTTAAATCTTTCTTGTATGACTGTTCCCTATTTACATTTTAAATGATCATTTTCTGGCTAGCCACAAACATATCTCTTTTGAAATGGAATGCCCTCTGGCTCATTTTGAGCTGTTTTTCTCACCCTCTTTACTGACCTCCATGCCTTCAACTCATTCCCTTGGAAGCCTGAACCTCGATTCCATAAATACATTAAAAATAAAAACTGACCCCATTTGAAATGAGGTCATAGTTGTTGAATTTATTCTCAGATTACATCATGATGTAATGCTCTATAATATGATTAGAATCCAAGTGCAGCCAGGCTTCAAATTCATGGTATCCATAGTGGTCAAAGAAAAGCTTTCAGCTACCCTGTTCCTTTCTCACCCCAGCTAATTAATGCATTGGCCCTCCTGGTTTTCTAGCTAGGTAGTCCTGCCTTCTGTCAGTGGCTGAACTGGACTACAGTAAACCAAGTATGACACTGCTTCCTGCCCATAACACTGTCTAACTTACATCTCAGAAACCAGCCTCTGAAGAAAGATAGTCTCCAACATTCATTGACACCTTAGTGCTACCCAAGAACCCTTGTCTCTACTCATTAATTCAATTCATTTTCCTGAGCACCTACTATGTGCAGGGCATTATGCCAGACACAAGAGAGTTAATGGTCCACAAATATCTCCATCTTCTGTTCCTCCAACAGATGTTTCCAACCCAGCTCTTCTGAACTCCCCAGCCCCAACACATTCCTCATGTCTCTAGATTATTTTAGAGAAGGACTCCTTCAACCTTCTACACTACCCTTGCACCTACATACTTATTTACACACTAACTATCTTTCCTCACCTCTGCGGGAAAGGTATACCCTCGTCGCATTACTTTTTGTTTTCTCGGGCATCTTGCTCCATCAATTCCCCTCCACTCTCTTTTCTGTCCTCAACTTCTCGACTTCTTTCTTGTTAGTGTTAGGTTCTGTCCTAACAATTTGTCTTTTTTTTTTTTTTTTTTTAGATAGGGTCTCACTGTCTCTGGGTCTATAGTGCAGTGGCCTCATCATAGCTCACTGCAACCTCAGACTCCTGGGCTTCAGTGACCCTCCCACCTCAGCCACCCAAATAGTTGGAACTACATACATGCACCACCATGCCCAGCAACTTTTTCTATTTTTTGTAGAGACAGCGTCGCACTCTTGCTCAGGCTGGTCTCAAACTCCAGCCTCAAGTATTCCTCTGGTCTTGACCTCCCAAAGTACCAGAATTCCAGACATGAGCCACCACACCTGGTCTTCTAACAATATTTGTAAATGTTTAGGACTTACCAAATTAAAAAATTTATGAATAAATGACCTCTCCCCATGTCCTTCTCTATCATCCAGCTTTTTCCATTTCCCTATGCCAACTTTTAGAAAGAAGAATCTACACATTCTATCCTCACATTAACCTCCACTTACATGGTTCCCAAATGTTAATCTATGTCCTAGTTTCCTTCATATGTCACCAAACACTTACTGGATATGTCAAAGTGAATGGCCCAAGGCACTTAAAACCCCCTTATGCTTGAAACTGAACTCATCAATTTCCCCAGAATACAAGAGTTTAGATCTCACCTCTACTTCTTACAAGATGAGTGACTGTGAAAAAATTTGGAACGTTTTGTGTTTCAATTTTCTCATTTGTGAGCATCAAGAATGCAAAGTGTTTCAGATGTTATCCTACCTGCAGTCTAGCACATTAGCCTGCCACAGTTTCGTGAATGCTGGTAGAAGATATGAAACTCCTGGGTCAGAGACAAAACATTTCTTACTGACAACCACTGCAGTAGCCAGAGTACAAGCATATTTTGCATTGGTTCCCTGCATCCCAATTTTCACAAGATGATGCAAAAAAGGCCAGATGGCATCTGCACATGCAATGTGGTTATAAGAGAATATTTCTGAGCTTAAGAGAACTGCTCTTTGCTCCAAAGGGAGACAATATATCTTCCAAATCTGTTTCCTGTACAAGTATCTTGACAAAAGGCATCTGTGTGCCTCGCTCACAGATGCTCAATAAAATAAGGAAAATAATATAGTAGCTAACTCACCACATTGTTGTATTAAATATTTTAATAAATAAATGTCTTTAGGATGGTGCTAGGCACATAGTGAGCCTTATATTATTTCATGTCTTTATCTCCCAATAGCTTGTTATTCCAGGGTATACTTATTCACCTCCATAAGCTCATATCCAGCACAATGTATTGTATATAATAGTTGCATGATAAATGTTTACTAAACAATTGGTTGTCAAAAACCTGAAGATCTTGAACTATTACATGTACTATTTTGTATTTCAGGCTACTCTAAGTGCTTCAGTGATAGAAATCTTAAATACTGACTCATCTTAACCTTAACAAGTAAATTACAATGTTAATGCTAATCGTGGAAGCTGTCAAGTTAACATGAGTGGTGCAGGAAAAATTCACTTAATATTCTATTTTTTTAAAAAAGATTAAATAATGACTAAAGACTTGTTTTTAAAGTATGTTCCATAAAACTTAAAATCGCTTTAAATAAATCATAGATTAATAGGGACAATTTCATATAAAATGTTGCCTTTGTCCTTATGGCTAATTTGACTGGCACAAGAAGGTTCCAATGAATTCACAACCAAAACTTTAATGGCTCTTGTATCTTGAAACTTACTTCGTAAACATTTAATGAATACATTCTTTGTGCCAAATATAATCCTTGGCAACAGGATTATCTTAAACAGAGAAAAAAGACAACACCATTTCTGCTCTCAAGGACTCATATTCAGAAAGAAAGAGAACTCAAACTCACAAATGCCGGGGGAGTGAGGGAGGTGCCAACAAATAGCATCACATTTCCCTGCCTAAGTTCTGAACTAATTAAGAATTAAGACAACATTTGCACTCGAATGTTTATGTAGAATAGCAGCACAATTCACAATTGCAAAGATGGAGAAATAGCCCAAGTGTCCATCAATATATGAGTAGATAATAACATGTGGCATATGTATACCATGGAATACTATTCATGAAAAGAATACTGTATTCGTGATATAGATGTAGATAAGTCATGGAATACTACTCAACGATAAAAATGTGATCTAATATCTTTTATAACAACCTGGATGGAACTGGAGACCATTTTTCTAAATGAAATATCCCAAGAATGGAAAAAAGGAACATTATATGTACTCAGTACTGAGTTGGAACTAGTCAATCAACGTTTATGTGCACACATGGAAGTATAACACAATGGGAATCAAGTAGGGGATGGGTTAATTCACACCTAATGGGTACAATGCACACGTTCCCAGTAAAGGGCACACTTGTAACTTTGGCCTGAAATGTACAAAAGCAAATGATGTAACCAAAATGTATGTACCCCTGTACAATTCTGAAATAGTAAAAGAAAGAATTAAAAGATTTAGTCTATGGAGACCAAATTATCACCATTATAACTGACAAAGCTGTTACAGAGATCTGGCCTTCAGCGAAAGAGCCAGGTAAGATTTCACTTCCCATGAATTGGGCAGACTCATTAATGCAGTTGTAGAAGATTCTGGATCACCACAGGCAGGTCTCCTCAAGCAACTGGGCCACACCTGCTTATATACGGCTGAAACCAAATGGGAAGACAGATCCCAAAAGGGAAAGCAGCCTAAGGGCCTCTGCCACTCACCATTTCCTCCTTGTGGTTTGAATGTGTGCCCTACAGGCATCTGTTAGTAGCTTGACCACCAGTGCAACAGAGTAGGGGTGGGACCTTCTGGGATGTGATTAGGTCATGAGGGCTCCAACCTGATGAATGGATTAAAGATGTCCATAAAAGAGCTTGAGGCTGCAAGCTTGGTGTCTTTGCTCGTGTGCTTTCTTGCCCCACACTTTCCACCACAAGATGACGAAGCAGGAAGCCCCTCACCAGATGATGGCACCTTGATGTTTGGGCTCCCCAGCCTCCAGAACGGTAGGAAGTAAATTTCATTTTTCATGAAATTGTCTGTGGTATTCTGTTATAGCAACACACAACAGACTAAGACACTCCCCGAACTCGCTGTTCAAATCACCCACTTCCCATTTATAGGAAACAGAAAAGAGGCCAAGAATTTGGAGGGAAATGCCCTCCTCATGGAAATCAGACAAGGAGGGGAAAACGTTCTCCTTTAACAATGAATCAGATCTTTTCAGGAATAAATAACAGCTACAAAGAATATAAAATAGAATAGAATGGGCTTGGTGCCTGTAGCTCAAGAGGCTAAGGCGCAAGCCACATACACCAGGGCTGGCAGGTTCAAATCCAGCCTGGGGCCTGCCAAATAACAATGACAATCACAACCAAAAAAATAGCCAGGCATTGTGGTGGGCTCCCAGCTACTTGGGAGGTTGAGGCAAGAGAATCAATTAAGCCCAGGAGTTGGATGTTTCTGTGAGCTGTGATGCCACAGCACTCTACCCAAGGCAACAGCTTGAGGGGCTGTCTCAAAAAAAAAAAAATAGAGTAGTATAAGAAGGTCCCTCTCTGAGATGTTTGGGATAGGCCTCTGGGAGGAGAAACACTTGAGCTGGTGTCAGCTATACAACGACTGAGAAGAGGAACGTTCTAACCAGAATGAACATTAAGGGAGAAGGCTCTGAGGAAAGAATGAAGTGGGCGGGGTTGAGGGCTTAAAAAAGGTGGGCGGGGCTTCAGTAGTGGAGTAGGCTGAATGATGCCACCCCAGAGATGTTCACATCCTAATCCTGGGAACCGTGAGTGTGTTACCTTCGTGGCAAAAAGGACTTCATGGATGGGATCAAGTTAAGGCTCTTTTTTTTTTGAGACAGAGTCTTAAGCTGTCACCATGGGTAGAGGGCCATGGTATCACAGCTCACAGCAACCTCAAACTCTTGGGTTTAAGCGAATCTCTTGCCTCAGCCTCCCAAGTAGCTGAGACTACAGGCACCTGCAACAACACAGACTATTTTTTTGTTGTTGTGGCAATTGTCATTGTTGTTTTAGCTGGCCAGGGCTGGGTTCAAACCCACCAGCCTCGGTGTTTGTGGCCGCCACCCTAACTGCTGAGGTACAGGTGCCACCTAAGTTAAGGATCTTGAGATGGAGGTATTATTCTGCATTATCTGGTTGGCCCCAATGTAATCAATCACAAGGGTCCTCAAGGAGACAGAAGATCCAGAGAAAATAGAAGGCACTACAGCACTGGCTTTAAAGACGGAAGACGGGACCACAAGCCAAGGGTTATCATGGCCTTTGAAAGCTAGAAAATGCAAAAAAAAAAAATGGATTCTCACCTAGTCTCCAAAAAGAACACAGAGCTGCTGACACCTTGACATTAGGACTCCTGACCTCCAGAACTGTAAGAGAATAGATGGATATTGTGAAGGCCACCAAATCTCATGGTAATTTGTCAGAGTAGCAATCAAAACTAATACAAGCCAGGCAAACAAGAAGAGTAGAAAACACGAGCTCCAAGAACTTGTAAGGGGAGATTATATTGCCCCTGTCGGCTGTGATAAAGAGTTTGGGTTTTATTCTGGTTGTTGTAGAAGGAAGCTATAGAAGTGTTTTAAGCTGAAGTGTGATATTCTCTAACTTAGGCTTCAAAAAGATTACTTAGCCAGGTGTGGCTAATCCTAGCATGCTGGAAGGCCGAGGCAGGAGGATTACTTGAGGCCAGGAGTTCAAGACCAGCTTGACCAACTGCGAGACCCCAACTCTACTAAAAACAGGAACTATTATCTGGACGTTGACAGGCACCTGTAGTTCTAGTTGTTTGGGAGGCTACAGCAGGAGGATTGCTTGAGCCCAGGAATCTGAGGTTGCAATGAGCTAAGGTGATGCCAGTTACACTCTAACTTGGGGCAACAGAACAAGATGCTATATCAAAAAAAAAAAAAAATTATGCTGGGTTCTAGGTAGATAGAGAAAGAGTAGAGGCCAGAACACCAATTAGGAGGCCGTTGCAATACTCTGGGTCCAGGTGTCATGAACCAAATTTGTAGCAGTGGAAACAGTAAAAAGCAGTCAACTTCAGTCTATTATATAGAGGCAAAGAAGAGAATACTTACTGATGTATTGACTGTGGGTTTTAAGGGGAAAACAAGAAGGAAATGAGGTTGGATGCCATGGTTTTTCACCAGCGCTACCAAAATACAAATGATAGAAGTTGGTACTTCTGACTGAAATGAGGAAGGCACTATGGAGAGAGAGGCTGGATATGGGGTGAGGTTGAGCTCTCTATTTGTCAGACTCAGTGTGCGATGTCTGTTCGTCATCCAAGTGGAGAAGTTACTTCAAAATGTGGATATACGAGTTTAAAGACCAGAGGAGAAACTGAGGTTGGTAATCAATGCTTGAATGCACGGGCAGATGGTAGTATAAAAAGCCATGGACCATGGACGGGAAAGACCCCTCCCCCCAGGTGGGTGTAGGTGGAGAGAGGGGGATGGAGCCCTGGAGCATCCTCACTTTAATGGTCAGCTGGCAGAGGTGTCAGCAAAACAAATGGAGACCAAGCGATTAATGAAAAGAAAGGAAATCAGGAAAGTGGGTGTCTTGGAAACCTAGAGGAAAATTGTTTCCAAGTGGAAATGGCCCACCCATGAATCCTATATATTTTTTTAAAACTTATTTCAGCCACCACGTCAGATTTATGATGTTTAATTAGTGAAACAGGCCTGAGAGAGTTACACAAGCTTAAGAAAGAAAAAGGCACATAATTCTCCACAACAGATCCTAGCCAGTTTGAGAATTTAGTTCAGACAGTGCAGAATATGAATAAATGATTTAGCATCTTATAGCCATTTGATTATGTTGCATATTATGTTAATATGTATCATGAAATGTATATTTATATTGTTATGGCTAAATAGTAACTTCCTCCTATCTTGACTCTTCTCAACTTCTTACAAGTAAAGTCAATACTTTTGTTATTTGTCTCACTTTTAAAAAATAAATGTCTGAATATTTCTTTTATGAATGAGTTTTGGACTCAGCAGATGCCTTAAAATTGCATTCTATAAATAATCTTCATAGATAGCTATAACGGATATTTGGAGCCTTATCTTATCAAACCCTCTATAAGATTAGATTCTAGAGTTGGAAAGTTTTAGCACATCAAAAGAAGAGAATGACAAAGATAAATCTCCCAATGTGTGTATGGGAGCGAGACAGAGAGAGAGAATGTGTGTTTGATGCTTCTCTGTGATTAGACCCCGTTTCTGCATCATCTTTGTCAAGAAAACACGGAAGTGATGCTGTGTCCTTCTTATTGCACTACATCAGAATCTATCACTGGTGATATTAACTTTTATCATTTGATTAAGGTGGTGTCTGCCAGACTTCCCCAATATAAAGTTACACTTCTTCCCTCTGTAAATAATACATACTCTGTAGGGAGGTACTTTGAGAATATGCAGATACCCTGTTCCTCATCAACTTTCAACTTATTAACTTACACATTTCATACTGATTCATGGTTCTATTTTATTAAATGGATTTTACTCCATTACTATCAAGGTGGCATCTGCATCCTTTGGCACCAGAAGATATTTCAGGCTCATCCTGTGTTTTTCCTGCTCCAGCGCTGGATCAGCCACTTCTCCAAGGGGTTCTAGGTCCTTTGAATAGAGGGTAGTTCTTAGAAATTGAGACCTCAATGAAAAATATGCTCCTTACTAGGAGCAGAGAGAGGGAGGGAGTGAGGGGGGTGAGATCTTGGTGTGTGCCACACCCTTTGGGGGCAGAACATTATTGTAAGAGGGACTTTACCTAACAAACACAATCAGTGTAACCTGGTTTCTTGTACCCTCAATGATTCCCCAACAAAAAAAAAGGCTCCTTGCTGCTAGTGGGTACTACCCCCAGGCCTCAGGTGACAGAGCTAGGGAGTATATGTATGTACGTAGACACACACACATACATACACACACACACACACACACACACACAATCTATGTTACTTTCTATATCTAGCCATCTGGGTTTATTGAAAATTATGAACTCACAGTAATATCTCCAACTCCAAATGAGCAAGAGAGAGTTTATCAGTCTTCTCCTTTTCTATATTTGTAACTCCTTCCTCTGATAGTGAGAAACATTGCTTTAGAACACCCCTACATGTAATAATCACCCACCACCATGCCCTGCTTACACAGACATCCCCTCACCCACTCAGGCCTGACACACCCCTGCCAGGTTGCCCTCCCTTGGACACTAACACCTCTTGCCCCTCACCAAAGGCCATCCTCACCCTGCTCGGCCTCTGACACACCATCCTGGCCTGCCTCCCTGAGTCCCCATCCACCTCAACTTGTTCAGATGCTGATGCCCACCTGGGGTCACTCACCTGCTCAGCCCTCTCTACTAGCTTTTGAGCCGAACTGTTCTGGAAGGAAAGAGAAGGGAAAACAGAGAAGAAAAAAGAGTAAGACAATGTTCTTTTTCTTTTATTTTGAGACAGGGTCTCACTCCGCTGCCCAGGCTAGTCTCAAACTCTTGATGCAGTGGCATCATCATAGCTCATTACAACCTCAAACTCCTAAGTTCAAGCGATCTTCCTGCCTCAGCCTCCCAAGTAGCTAGGACTACAGGCATTCATCATCATGCCCAGCTAATTTTTTTTTTTTTTTTTAGAGACAGGGTCTTGCTATGTTTCCCAAGCTAGTCTCAAACTCTTGGCCTCAATTGATCTTCTCACTTTGGCCACCTAAAGTGCTGAGATTACAGGCATGAGCTACTGCACCTAGACTAATGTTCTTCTTCTTTTTTTTTTTTTGTTTGTTTTAATCACAGCTGTGTACATTAGTGCAATCATGGGGTACAGTGTGCGAGCTTCATATACAATCTAAAATATTTTCATCCAACTGTTCAACATAACCTTCATGGGATTTTCTTGTTTATTGTGTGAAAATATTTGTGTTCTGCATTTAATAGGTTTCACCTGTCCCTTCTAAGATGCACCATAAGTGTGATCCCACCATTTACCCTCTCTCCACACACCCTTCCCCTCCCCTTCCCTTCCTTACCCTTTTCCCCGTCTTCTTGTGCTATACTTGGGTTATAGCCTTCATATGAAAGCTATAAATTAGCTTCATAGTAGGGCTGTATACATTGGATACTTTTTCTTCCATTCTTGAGATACTTTGATAAGAAAAATGTGTTCCAGCTCCATCCATGTAAACATAAAAGAGATAAAGCTTTCTTTAAGGCTGCATGATAAGACTCACACTGGATTAAAGAGTTAAACTTAAGACATGAAACTATAAAAATACTAGAAGAAAGTGCAGGGAAAACTCTTGAAAGAATTGGCCTGGGCAAATACTTTATGAGGAGGACACCCCCCACCCCCCAGGCAATTGAAGCAGTATCAAAAATACACTACTGGGACTTGATGAAACTAAAAAGCTTCTGCATGGTCAAGAACACGGTAAGTATAGCAAGCAGACAGCCCTCAGAATGCAAGAAAATATTCGCAGGCTATGACTCTGACAAAACTTTAATAACCAGAATCCACAGAGAACTCAAACATATTAGCAAGAAAAGAACAAGTGATCCTATCTCAGGATGGGCAAAGGATATGAAGAGAAACTTCTCTAAAGCACGGCCTTCAGACACACAAAAAAATGCTCACTATCCTTAATCATCAGAGAAATGCAAATTGAAACTACCTTGAGATACCATCTAACTCCAGTAAGATTAGCCCATATAACAAAATCCCAAAACCAGAAATGTTGGCATGGATGTGGAAAAAAGGGAACACTTCTACACTGCTGGTGGGAATGCAAACTAATACGTTCCTTTTGGAAAGACGTTTAGAGAATACTCCAAGATCTAAAAATAGACCTGCCATTTGATCCTATAATTCCTTTACTTGGTATATACCCAGAAGACCAAAAATCACATTACAACAAAGACATCTATACCAGATTGTTTATTGCAGCCCAATTCATAATTGCTAAGTCGTGGAAGTAGCCCAAGTGCCCATCGATCCACGAATGGATTAATAATGTTCTTCTTAAAATGCTATGATTTCAAAAGTGTCTTTAAAACATATTATATGAAAAACATTCTTGTGTCTTTTAATTACAGCTGTTTATAAAAGTTGCAT
>CAUYON010058644.1:0-11508 GCA_963573935.1 Arctocebus calabarensis
TTTTTTTTTTTGTACAAAAGGTCTTTATTGGTGGGGAATGCTGCAGAGCAGCTCCAAGGAAGAGAGAAAAGAGAGAGAGAGAAGTGGGGGAGAAAGAGAGAGAGAGAGAGAGGCGGGGGCGAGAGGGGCAGAGAGGAGATAGATTTGGCATTTTTTTCATTATTGTTGTTCATCAACTTTCCAGAATTATGGACGTCCATCGGGAGACATTATTAGGCCTGATTCTCACAGTGACTTCAGTACATCAAAAAATGAACTTAATAGTTTTATTTCATAAAATGCTTCCTTCAATTTTTTTTTTTTTTTTGTAGAAGAGGATTAGAGTTAGAGGCAGCAACAGGTTTGGAGTGGGGATCCAGGGACTTGGCTTGCAGATCTGCCTGCCCACCAAGTTGTATTCTTTTACTTTTTTACGACATCTTAATTTTTTAATTAAATCATAACTGTATATGTTAATGCATTTATGGGGTACAATGTGCTGATTTTATATACAATTTAGAATGCTTACATCAAACTGGTTAACATAGACTTCACCTCACTTAATTATTGTGTTAAGACATTTATACTCTACTCTTAATAGATTTAACATGTACCCAGCAATGGGTAGAGGGAGGGTGACTGGTGGGACTTCACCTATGGTGTATATTGCAAGGGTACATGTCAAATGTATTTTTTTATGTAGTGTGCATGTGGGAAATGAGTGGAGGAGGAATGGGGCCAATGGAAGCACTGAAGCCTGTTATTAGGAGGCAGAAGGGGAGGTGTGATTAAGCTTTCTTATCTTAAGCCTGTCCCGGACCCTTTATTGGTTTTAACCTCGCTGAAACACAACTCTTCACTCTTGTTAATTGTACCATTGATCTTACATCTCCAAAGCTAGAATCAAAGCATTTTAATTCCTTTCTTATTATTTTTATCTAAATAGCCACATTTTTGGTCTCACATAATTCTATTACTTGACCCTTGATCACAGTAGCCTCTTAGATGGCTTAGATTTTCAGCTTAAATTCTTCCACATATGACCATCAACAACCTTCACAACTCCAAGGAAGGAAGGAAGGGGGAGAAAGAGATACAAGTAGACAAAGATTTGCTTTTCAATTGATTTTACATTTTCATACCTTCTTAGAATATACAGAAGAAAATAATTTGAGCTTTGGTATTGTATATAATTAATCTCGGTATTTAACGCTCAGGTAGGTGCACTTGAAAATATCTCACACATTGGTACAATGTAAATTAATTAAAGTTTTGAATTTTCAAAGACTTACTAGGTTGTATCAGACAGAATTTATCTTACATTTTCAATGCTCATCTAGGAGTATTTGTATCCACCGTCGTATTTATCCCATCATACTCTGATTTATCCTGTAATTTTTGAGGCCATCTATCTCTTCCAAGAATAAATAAATTATGTGAGCAAAGGTCTGTCTTGTAAATTCTATCTACAAACTCTTCTCTGTGGAAGATATGTAAAGCAATCACCTAATCATACACATTTTTCCTTTTCGGAGTGTCAATATCATACAATATGAAAATATCAAATCTAGGCAATAACAGAGATTATGTATCATTTCATTAAAGATTTGCTCTCTACTATTATATAAACCATTTAACTTTTTCTCCACATAACTTTCTTACTCTATGAAATAAAAAAGTAATGCCACTACTTTTTAATATCCTCTTTCTTCTTCGTGGCATTGTGTTGTTAAGGGAGTGGCGTTCTTTAGGGAACCCTTTAAAGTAAAAAACGCAAATATTTACTCATGAAGTTCCCACATTGTCATGTGTTTACTGAACAATTTACTTCATTCTATTAAATATATTTTAAAATATATTTTCTTTGATTATTTCTTTCCAAAGGAGGTTTAAAGATGATTTAAGGTGGTTTTGTTATTTGCTTCAAAAATTATTGTACCAGAGTGTATTTATGATTATTAAGTATGCAATACATAGTAAGGATTTGTGTTTCCCTACTTAATTGACACATTAAGAAAGATTTCCAGGAGTTACTTTTTAGACTATAGTTCCAAAAAATAAAAAAATTAGAAAGCTCAATATCCTTTATAGCTGTTCACACATCAAATGGATTTGACCCTTTCTGTAGCCTTTTCCATTTGTTGTTCATTTATCTTGGATGTCAGCAGTCTGTACTTCCAGGGGATGCTGATAATGTAGAATAACATTCAGTGCTTTCTATTTGAAAGTATTTTTTAAAAGACAGATTCTTTTTTTAACTTAAATTATCTTTCTAAAGGGAAAAAAGATAAATTTCTGGAACTTCATTTATAGGGGATTTTGTTACGAATATTTTGATTTTTTAAGTAAAATATCAGCATAATCAAAATAGATGGCATAAAAAGCTTCCTTCTCCATTAGTGGATATCATCTCACATATCAATCCATAACGAACTCTTTAATAAAATACAGATACAAATTGCATCAATATAAAATTCTTGCACAATATTTAAAAATAAATTAAATTCGTCTCTTTCATTTTAAAGATCACAAAGGACTATGCCTTTTCTCATTAATCATTCATATTCTAAGGTAGATATATTTATTTATATTTACTTAATAAATATTTATTGAGCAATTATTATTTGGATATTTTTAAGTATTCATATTGAGTGTTCCTCACAGATAACTGAAACAGCATGTAATAAAATGATTTTTTTATTATTTACACATAGTATAAATTTACATAATATGACTTTGTTATAATTACATTAAAATATTACATAGTACATGATTACTTATATCATTTGCATCTCAAAAATCTAATTCATATTAATATAGATAAGTCCTCAGGAACTAATAATGATCATTAGTCTGTACTGAGTACCCCTGGTTCAAACAATATTCAAATGATTTCCTTTCTAATGTATAAATTTACTCCATCTTCAAAACAACCCCAAGAGTTAGGGTTTCATGGATAAAGGATTTCAAGCCACAGAGATTTTAAGTAACTTACCAAAATTAAAGTCAGCTTTCACATGTCTTTCTTTTTTCTAAAATCATCTTGATTAATTGCCAGAGTCAGAATTCTAATTCAAACCACTTTTGGAATAGAAATTGGAGGTGATTGGCTTATCTGTGGAAGGAAGTGGATGTGTGATTTCCCCTTGTGCCTTGAAATTTGGCATCTTCCATAGTCACATTTCTCTAGCACTTGAATTACAAAAGAATGACTCAGTTCTCTTCGGTCCAGCTTGACTCCCCTTTTTCTTCTGTCCAAAAGATCTTCTATTGACATGAGATGGGTGCCCAGCAGATCAGGAGGATGGGTGTACAGCAACTGGCAGGATGTCTGTTATCTTCCCCATGGTTTAAGGCTATCAAGCGTGCACAGGTATAAGAACACTGGCATCATGAAAACTAGGCTTGGCCATAAAAGAGGTGGCCACGGAGTGGGGCTTATTAATATTCATGGGAGTGGTGAGGCCTTGAAACATATAGGTGAGTTTGCAGTGTTTAACTGCCAGAAATCAGGGGTTTGCAAGTGGTAAACATCAACAAGGTTCAAAGAACAGCCGTCATGAGTCATGGAGGGAGTGCTGTCCGTAGGGGAAAACAGATGGGAAGCCAATAAGGGCATTGCTTGATATATGCAAATAAAAGAAGGCAAGAATGAGAAATAAGAGGCTGGTTCCGCCAACAGAAAGCCAGAATCTCTAGGTCAGATTCTGGGTTTAAACTGATATTCAGCCCAAACCCATGGACTGAGTGGGTGACCAGATACCTAGCAGCAAGCGTCATGCAACAATGTAGCAAACACACTCTAAATATACTCCCAGCCTTCATCAAAGGGACCTAGAGACATTTACTCCAGTGGCTATATCCTGAGGAAAGGGGATTAGAGAACAGCTGGGCACAAAGTCTTAGCAGATACTGATAAGCGGTGGGCCAAAGTATCATCAAACACTCCCTGTCCTTCCACAGACAGAAAAGGACAGCCGTCGTATGAATAATTTTATCCCTAAAATTTGTATGTTGAAATCTAACCCCCCAATGTGATGGTTTTAGGAGGTGGGACCTTCACAAAGTGATTAGATCTTAAGGTCGGGACTTCACAAATGGGATCAGTGTCCTTACAAAAGAGGCCCCAGAGAACTGCCTTGCCCTTTCTACTACCTGAAGACAAAGTGAAAAGGTGCTGTGTACAAGGAAACCAGCCTTTGTCAGACATCTAATCATCTGGTACCTTGATCTCGGCCTTTCCAGCATCCAGAAATATGGAAAGTAATTTTCTGTTGTTAGCATCCTTCACGGACAACACAGGGGGATTAGAGAGGCCAGGTAATAAATGGATTTTTCCCTCTAGTACAATTTGCAGTGGATGCACTGCGTCTGCTGAGCCATCAGGGGATCATTTTCTAGGGCCCGAGTTTATAATTCGAATTGGCAACTTGGCAGTTGGTACAAACCTGGCATGTATGGTAAGAGATGTCATAGTAGGGACGACCAAGTACAAATCTATAAAATCATACCCCCCCATTGCCTACTGTCTCCTTGGAAAAGACAGCAAACAAAGCACAATATCAGATCTTAGGGAATATGAAAGCCCGGTGCCACCTTTAAAGGCTGTACACTTGGTGTCCTCATCACATCTCCTTTAAATTTGCCATCTGCCTACTGTATAAACCAGATGGATCCTGGAAAAGGACTGTAAACTATTGCAGGATTATCCAGACAGTAGCTTTGGCTTCAGTGGCTGTGTCAGAGGCATACGTTGTGAGAGCAGTTTGCTAAGTTCTCTGATACGTAGTATGATGCCATTAATTTGATGATTGTATTGCTGCTACTCTGATCAGAAAAAGGATCAGACACAGTTTAAAGAAGACAGGTGCATGGCCTTCAGACACATGAAAAAATGCTCATTATCCTTAGTAATCAGAGAAATGCAAATCAAAACTACCTTGAGATATCATCTAACTCCAGTAAGATTAGCCCACATAACAAAATCTCAAAACCAGAGATGTTGACGTGGATGTGGAGAAAAGGGAACACTTCTACATTGCTAGTGGGAATGCAAACTAATATGTTCCTTGTGGAAAGATATTTGGAGAATACTCAGGGATCTAAAAATAGACCTGCCATTTGATCCTATAATTCCTTTACTTGGTATATGTCCAGAAGATCAAAAATCACATTACAACAAAGATATCTGTACCAGATTGTTTATTGCAGTCCATAATTGCTAAGTCATGGAAGAAGCCCAAGTGCCCATCGACCCACGAATGGATTAATAAATTGTGGTAAATGTATACCACGGAATATTATGCAGCCTTAAAGAAAGATGGTGACTTTACCTCTTTCATATTTACATGGATAGAACTGGAACACACTCTTCTTAGCAAAGTATCTCAAGAATGGAAGAAAAGGTATCCAATGTATACAGCCCTACTGTGAAGCTAATTTATAGCTTTCATATGAAGACTATAACCCAATTATAGCACAAAAAGACAGGGAAAGGGCTATGGAAGGGTAGGGTAGGGGGATGGTGGGTGGAGAGAAGGTAAATGGTGGGATCACATGTATGGTGCATCTTAGAAGGGACAAGTGAAACCTACTAAATGCAGAACACAAATGTTTTCACACAATAAATGAGAAAATCCCATGAAGGTTATGTCGAACAGTTGGATGAAAATATTTCAGATTGTATATGAAGCCAGCACACTGTACCCCATGATTGCATTAATGTACACAGCTATGATTTAATAAAAATTAAAAAAAAAAAAGAAAGCTTTGGGGATATAAGAAATAAAGATTTGAATAGGGGGTGGTGAGTTCTTTCAGCCACCCCTCTACTGTTAAGCTTTGTCTTAAATTTTGTAGAGCTTTTTTGTCTTTCACTAAACTCTGAATGCACTTAAAAAAAAAAAAAGAAACAGTTTGCATTAACATGGAAATGAAAATGATATTTATTTACAGTTTTACACATGGCTCTGTAAGCCTCTTTGCCCTTGTATTATTCAAAGTAATCTGGACTGTCTGGACACTCCGCAGATTCATTACATCAATGACATCATGCTCTTTGAAAAGTATAAGCAACAGTTGATTTAGTACATCAGATCTCTAGATAAGAGACATGTACTCCAAAGGATTAAAGATATTCTCAACACTAAATTGAGAACTCGACATTTTAATGAATCTATGAGTCCAGTGACAGGGGTTTTGGATGGGACATCTGCCCAAAATGAAACACAGATTGTTGCATTTGACATTCCTTACCACAAAGAAAGAAATGCAGTGCTTGGCAGCTTGGTGGGCATTCTTACATCATGGAACCAATGCTACTATAAGTATGGTATAGCTCTGGTTTATCCAGTACATCATAGATAAAACTAGCAGCATCAGGCTCACCAGAGAGCATCCTTCATGCAGTACATACTGGAAAACCAAGTGGACTAAACGGCCATGCGATTGGCATTAGCCAGCCTTCTGCTTTGGTTATCTCTCAAGCACCACAATAGGCTCATGGGTATAATGAATGTTTAACTATTATCATGACTGAATGTCCAACCCACCAGCAATAGATGCAAGTGTTAAGCTTATCAAGGGGAAATGTATCTTGAGAAGATAAAAACCAGACACTTAAGATACATCAAACACAATAGGTCTGATCTGTGATCAATTTGTCCCTATATATATAGATACGTATTCAAGGTAAGGGTTTGCTTTTTTGTCTTAACCAGTTCCGGCTGCCATAATAAAGTACCATAGATGGGGTGGCATGTAAACAAACAAATAAAAAAATGTATTTCTCACAGTACTAGAGGCTGGAAGTCGGAGATGAGGGTGCCAGCGTGGCAGGGTAAGGACCCCCTAGTAAGGACCCTGTCTTCGATTCTCAGATGGCTGTCTCCACATGACGGAGAACAAAGAGAAGCATGAATATGCTGAGACCACTGTTGGAGAGGACTCCGTGCAGAGAGAGAGCAAGAGAGGGAGAGAGAAGCACTGAGATGCCAGATATGACAGTGAAGAAGTTATTTTGGAAGTGCATCCTCCAGCTCCAGTTGACCTACTTGACATCACATGGATCAGACACTAACCATCCAGCTGAGTCTTTCTCATATCCCTGAGCAAGAAAATTACCAGCAAAATAAAACTGTTGTCTTAAACTACTGGAGTTTGCAGTTGTTACTTATGTAGCAAGAGATAATTTCTACTCAAAATTCAACATTTCAAGGGAGAATAAAAAGATGTGTAATAAATTTTTAAGTTTAATTTTTAAAGTTTAGACTACCAGAGGATGATTCATTTGGAATTTATTTTGATATCAAAGAAAATAGCATAATTTTCCACACCTCTTACTAAATAAGCCATACTGAAATAAGCTTAAGCCCCAGCTTTGTCCCTTGCTAAACGACCATATCAAATAAATATTTAAACCATAGTTTGCTTATTAGGATAATGGACATAGTAATAATTTCTAAGGTTATCATAAAGTTATAAATGGTAAAATGTATGCACTTTTTTGATACTTTCTAGTACACATCTTATTATTTAGTCTACATTAGCAGGTAGCAAGTATGAGCAAACATACTCAGTTTTACTTCATCTCTTTTGGAATTTTGTATTTGAGATCAGATTTGTAATTCCTATTTCATACTGTACCCGGCCTTTGTTCAGAGGTATTTCAATTCTTTCCTATGTTGTTAATTTAATAGCAGAAGTGCTTCATGAGCAGTATGTATCACATAGACCATTGGCCAAGTCCAAGGAGGAAAAAAAATTCATAGGGTCTGCTGATTGCCTTTGTCAATAAGTCAATCTGGAAACCATGTAGACCCAATGTGTAGTTCTGGTTTGTAAAACTATAAGAAAAGAATGGCTTGCTTTTGAAAATATATGTCCTTTTCTTTTTTTGAAATTCATTTCAGTAGCTCTACCCATGACCTGTGTCAAGAAAGAAGATATTACTTTTCAGGTTTTAGTACCATTCAAAAATACAATTCTGCCAATGGTGTTTCAAGAACTCTATCGTGGCTGCTTCTATCAGAGTCCAGCAGAACGTAAGTACTTAGAGAAGGCTTAATGAAAAAATGGCTTATATAGTTTGGGATGTATTAGGGACCCACCAAGACTGGTGAATTATGCAGAGGTCAATGGCCATAAACTGTTGCCTCCCACAATGTAAAGGGACAAAGGGATGGAGAGATGTTTTGTAACCTTCCAACTCCTCCTGGGAATTTCTTTAGTAATCTAAACAGATACTGAGAGCTGGAAAGGTCAGACAATGCAGGACAGGGTCATCCATCTCCAAGAGAGAATAATAGGCCTCGAGTTCCAAGGAGACAATACCAAGCACACTGTCTGCCTGTCGATTTCAGCAGCACTGCTGGCTTGGCTGCTCTGAGTGATGAAGCTCGTCTGACCATGAATAGCTGTCTAACATGCTTGCCCTATTTAGGGTCTCTTGCCTTTTCGAAAAAGTCAGCCTTCACCATAATAAAAAGTGTGAAATTCAAAGAATGCAGATTTTACAGGAAACACTTCAAAATAGCAATTCACTAGCAATCAGAAAAATGCACATTACTATAATGAATATACACCAATGTATCATAGTTCATATCTCACCAAAGCAAGATTACGGATTGGTACAAGTATACCAACCTACGAATTCTCCTTCATTATTGGTGGGAGTATAAATTTGTTTGTATTAAAGAAGCCAGGAATAATGTTATCTACCTTAGAAATATTCTCTAGTCCTACTGAGGTCAGCAGAATTAGACAGCCTGTGTGAATGTGAAGGGTCATTCAGTCCTCATTAATAGGCTTCAGCAGGCCTTGCTCTCCTGAACGCTGACCCATGAGTTCTGCCCTTGACTTCCAAGAACAATAAATTCTCTCCTCTACATCTCGTTCTGCAGTGATCTCCCCACACCAAAGCAGATGAAACTCCAGCTTGCACTCTCACCTGAAGCCTGGGAATTAATCAACTCTTTGGATAGTTCCTCTATGGACTGCTAGGAAAAGTTGCTTGAACAGTCGTAATGCCCCAAGGAAAATTGAGAGAGAGTTATCAATGTGTGCTCAGGTCATGTCTACCCAGAACACATTTTTCTGTACAAAAACAATTCTTTTGGGGGAGGGGTGGAGAGAATTTTAGTGATTTCTTATTATTTTTTTCTTTCACTTTCTGTACTGCTTTAACAACTTAGAATGAGCAGATGTCATTGATAAGCAAACAAACAAAAACTAAACTAACATTAATAAACACAGGGATTGTTGCTAAAATGATTTAAAAATTTTACAGATAAATCAATTTTTTTTATTAAATCATAGCTGCATACATTAGTGCAATCAAGGGGTACAATGTGCTGGTTTCATATACAAACTGAAATGTTGTCTTTTTTTTTTGTAGAGACAGAGTCTCACTTTATCACCCTCACTAGAGTGCCATGGCATCACACAGCTCACAGCAACCTCCAACTCATGGGCTTAGGTGATTATCTTGCCTCAGCCTCCCAAGTAGCTGGGACTACAGGCGCCCGCCACAACGCCCGGCTACAAACTGAAATGTTTTCATCAAAATGTTTAACATAGCCTTCATGGAACTTTCTTAGTTATTGTATGAAGACATTTGTATTCTGCATTTAGCAAGTTTCACTTGTACCCTTCTAAGATGCACCATAGGTGTGGCCCCACCAATTACTCTCACTCCACCCCAAGCTTCCTCCTCCCCTCCCCTCCCTTGCCCCTTTCCCCATATTCTTGTGCTATAGTTGGGTTATAGCCTTCATATGAAACCTTTAAATTAACTTCATAGTAGGGCAGAGTACATTGAATATATTTTCTTCCATTCTTGAGATACTTTGCTAAGAAGAATATGTTCCAGCTCCATCCATGTGAACATGAACTCATCTTTCTTTAAAGCTGCATAGTATTCCATGGTATACAGGTACATGAACTGCATAGTATTCCATGGTATACAGGTACATGAACTCATCTTTCTTTAAAGCTGCATAGTATTCCATGGTATACAGGTACCACAATTTATTAATCCATTTGTGGATCAATGGGCCCTTGGACTTCTTCCATGACTTAACAGTTATGAATTGGGCTGCAATAAACATTCTGGTACAGATGTCTTTGTTGTAATGTGATTTTTGGTTTTCTAGGTATATACTAGTAAAGGAATAATAGGATGGAATGGAAGGTCTATTTTTAGATCTCTAAGTACTCTTCAAACATCCTTCCAAAAGGAACGTATTAGTGTGCATTCCCGCCATCAGTGTAGAAGTGTTCCCTTTTATCCACATCCACACCAACATCTCTGGTTTTGGGATTTTGTAAAGTGGGCTAATCTTACTGGAGTTAGGTGATAACTCAAAGTAGTTTTGATTTACATTTCTCTGATGATTAAGGATGGTGAGCATTTTTTTTTTATGTGTCTGTAGGCAGTGTGCCTGTCTTCTTTAGAGAAGTTTCTCTTCAAATCCTTTGCCCACCCTGAGATGGGATCACTTGTTCTTTTCTTACTAATATGTTTGAGTTCTCTGTGGAATCTGGTTATTGAACCTTTGTCAGAGGGATAACCTGAAAATATTTCCTCCCATTCTGAGGGCTGTCTGCTTGCTATACTTACTGTGTTCATAGCTGTACAGAAGTTTTTTAGTTTGATCAGGTCACAGTAGTGTATTTTTGATACTGCTTCAATTGCCTGGGAGTCCTCCTCATAAAATATTCACCAAAGCCGATTCCTTCAAGAGTTTCCCTTGCACTTTCTTCTAATATTTTGATAGTTTCATGTCTTGAGTTTAAATCTTTAATCCAGTGAGAGTCTACCTTAGTTAATGGTGATAGGTATGGGTCCAGTTTTAGTCTTCTACAGGTCGCCAGCCAGTTCACCCAGCACCATTTGTTAAATAGGGAGTCTTTTCCCCACTGAATATTTTTAATTGGCTTGTCAAAGATCAAGTAACGGTAAGTAGCTGGATTCATTTCTTGGTTCTCTATTCGGTTCCAAACACCTACCTCTCTATTCTTCTGCCAGTACCATGCTGTTTTGATCACTATCAATTTATAGTACAGTCTCAGGTCTGGTAGCATGATTCTTCCTGCTTTGTTTTTATTTCTGAGTAATGCCTTGGCTATTTCAGGTTTTCTCTGATTCCATATGAAATGAAGTATTATTTTTTCGAGATCTTTAAAATATGACAATGGAGCTTTGATAGGAATTGCATTAAAATTATATATTGCTTTGGGTAGTATAGACATTTTAACAATGTTGATTCTTCCCAGCCATGAGCATGGTATATTGTTCCATTTGTTGACATTTTTAACTATTTCTTTTCTTAAAGTTTCATAGTTCTCTTTATAGAGATCTTTTGCATCCTTTGTTAGGTAAACTGCCAAATATTTCATCTTCTTTGGCACTACTATGAAAGGAATAGAGTCCTTGACTGTTTTTTCAGCTTGGCTATTGTTGGTATATGTAAAGGCTACAGATTTAAGTGTGTTGAATGAATCAAATTCTTTATCAGAGATGAGATATCT